>JAYJMA010019024.1:0-12259 GCA_036873895.1 Parotocinclus cabessadecuia
TTACGACAGTCACTTCCTGTGTATCTTTTGCTGTGCTGTAAAATGTTGACTGTATCATATTAGTCTACGTACATCAAATAATTAATAATTACGTAATCTATATATTACAATAGTGGGCATCCTAAAATTCAGTTGTTTTTTTTGGTGTGCCACCCCAAAATTTTCAGTGGCCCCATCTGGCTAGGAAGGCTCGTTAGCATTTTATCATAATATTGTCTCCATATAATGGCAAATCTAGGAAGTAGTCCAACCCTGCAACTCCAAGAGACAGGCAATGTCATAAAGTAGGGCTTTGTAGTAGAAGAACTCTAACCTGAACCCCATTCAGTACTTCAATGTCTAACAAATGTTTTGTGGCTGCATGGACGTAAATCCATTTCTCCAGAGTTCTGTAAAACCTTCATAAGGGAATCCTTTTAAGGTGCAAGGGATCAGCTCCATACCAGTGGTTTGTAATGAGATGTTTAGAAAACACCTCTACATGTGGTGTATGGCTGTCCATATACTTTTGGCACTGCACACGAACCCCGGCACCAGTCCTCCACGCGATGGATGGCGATAGAGACCTTGTGCGGTAGGAAATGAACACGCTGACATTGGAGGAGTGACTGTGGAAGCTGTTAGTCTACAGACAGGTCAGTCCAGCGTGTGTGAGCAATGTTGAACGTTACTGAGTAAATTCGACTCTTTTGCAACATTTAGGTTTTTACATAGACGTATCGCATCTAATGCACATTTAACATAATACATACGGTTTGAAACCTTCTTTTGGGTTGTAGAGCAAGCTTATCAGAGTCTTGGGAATCTGCAGGAGCCTTTTATTTAGGTAGAAAAAGGACTTTCATGGAGATTTTTGTTCAATGTCGGATCAGGCTCGTTTAAATTTTAACGGTCGTTATCACACCTTATGTCACGTGCTTCTGAAAAGTAACGTTCTTAAGGAAAAACGACGAACCTACAGTATAGGTAAAGCTAATCCTGGTTTAAAAAAACCCTCAATAAAATAGCATATATTGTATAATATTTAAGCTGGAGATGTAGGATTTGTATTATGCATTCACGATAATTTGATAGCGGTCGTCTAAAGCGTATTGCGATTTCTAAATCAAGGGTACCACAGTTCCTGTGAAGCGAGAGAGTTGGATCCTCTTTTGCTTTCAGAACTGGTTTAATTCCCCGTGGCGTGTATAGGTGCTGAAAACATTCCTGAGACATTTTTACGACATTTTTGAGACAATTAAGGAGTTGCTGCAGATTTGTCAGCTACACATCTATGATTTGTATCTCCTGTTCCACCACATCCCAAAGGTGCTCTGTTGGATTGAGATTTGGTGACTGTGGAAGTTATTTTTTATCAGTGAACTTGTTGTGTTAACTCTGCTTTGTGGCATGGTGTGTAATCCGAATGGAAGTAGTCTTCAGAAGATCGAACACTGTTTATAAAGGGATTGACATGGCCAAGAACATTACTCGGATAGGCTGCGGTGGTTAAACAATAGGTTAAACGATGCTCAGTTGGTATTAGGGGGCCCAGCGTTACATGTAGAGCCCCAAATCAAAAAGTGTTGAGACAGTATGAAACATGCATATAAAAACACACATTATTAATAAATATCGCAGCTTTTACTTACTTTTATTTCATTGCATTAACTTCATTTAATTTGTTAATAAACATCCATTCCGGTAGTTCAGGACTGCAACACTCAATGTCGGGACGGGGGCAATTTGGTGCTAGTAATGAATTGAAAAACTCAATAATGATGTGATTTCAAGAGGTTATGTCAAGAGGTGATGTTAGTCATGAAATTCAATGTAAGAAACACTGTGTGGTTTTTAATATTAGTTTCCCATACTGTGAATCTTTTTCTGATTGAATAATTGTAGTTTACAGCAAATTCTGACCCAGTCATTCGAATATTGCATCAGAAATTGAGACTCATCAGACAGCATTTTTCCAATCTTGTGTTTTCCAAATTTGATGATCCCATGTGAATTTCAATTTCCAGTTCTTTGCTAACAGGAGTCTGTTATAGCTTATCTGCATTTGATGTTTTGTGCATTCTGAAATTTTTGCATACCTTCATTCTGCACACTGCAAAAACGGTATCAAACAGAAATGAGATAGGAATGCACAATGCAGTGACCTGTACAAAAATAGACCTGTGACTGTTTACACAATTTGTAATAGCTATGTAGCTTTTAGTTTTGATCTTCAGCCTGAATATTAATACTTGATCATTAATTGTTCATCTTTTTCCTTCAAAGACCATGCATCTTCACATGGAAATTTAGAGTAAATGATTATAACTCCTGGATAAATGTGTTCCTCGAGTGATTGAACTTCTTGCTGATGCATTATGCTCCCTTCGGGCATCTATACACACACGTCCACATGTGGAGAACAAGACCCTTCTACAACATGCCTGAGAGCCTTTGAGACTGGATGGTTAAGGGCCCTTCATATGTTCATCCTTCCCCGGGTCCATGCAGCTGACATTGTAGATCCACAGGTCAGCCTCGGCTCCTTACCAAAACATGTGGGCAAACCAGAGCTCCCAGATACAGGATGGGACCGAATCAAAGAACTCTTTGACACAAGGTTAGTTTCACATTCAGATACTTATTTTCCTGAATAAACAAAATTGTTTTGTTTTCTAGGAATACACCACACAAAAAATGACTAGAAAATGAAATGCTTTCGTTATTTGAAGTTTCCCCTAATTTTTGTGAGCAGTATAATTTTATTGATGTACGTCTGTTATAATGCAAAGAATGAAGATGACCACATGTAATGCAGGAAAAAAACATTCTAAAGTGTTCACAAAGATTTAGTTTAATTTGTTTAGGTTTTGGGGTTGTACATGATTGCAGTTAACAATTTGCTGGCTCATTACATCACATTGTCACCTTGTATTGGTTAATATAGATGTACATCTTAAATTAGAATATGGTGAAAGGTCATTTGTTACGTTTTCATTCTAAAAGGTGTCCTGCCATATATTTTATTTTTATTAAATGTAATGTGACACATTTCAAGCGTTTTTGTTTTAACTTCACAGCAATCATAATGGCTTATAGCTGGTGAAAATCAGAAATCCAAATTATTCGAATACTGTATTTCAATTTCAGTAAATTACAATTTAAACAGCATACATACCGACATCAACTATGTGGAAGACTGCTGACTTGATAATTGTATAGAATATGTTCATCGTCACTCTCCACGAGGAGGGTAAATCACAATAAGTAATTGCTGGAAATGGTGGCTAACTGTTGTTGACTGTTGTGTTAAGGCATGTTATTGGAAAGTTGACTTAAGGGCAAAATGCGGTAGGAAATGATGCGTGAGCAACACGGATGATCACAGCATTGAAATGATTCCCAAGAAGAGTCTGCTCAAGAACTTAAGAGTGGACCTATGGTTGGTGTGCTTAGGAAAAGGGCTACAACTAAATAAGATCATGCTTTTCTGTATGGCCTTATAAAATATTCTAATACAGTAATTTGGCATACTGGATTTCTACTTTTCATGAGCTATAGTCCACACTGATTAGAAGCTAAATAAAAATACCTTAAATGTGTCACTTTACATGTAATGAATACAACACATTTGACGGTTTACCTTTATGAACAACAATCTAACTTTTTAGAATGTCCATTTTTTTTGATGCACCTGTACATTGTTTTCCTTCATTAGAGATGGACAGGTATATTCGGAGGAAGTCAGGAGTGTCGCTAAGAGTGCTATTACAGCAGCTTTAGTGGGACTACTTTATGGAGGTCTGCCTGGAGCCAGACATGCCCGTGAGCGATTCATCCAGCTCAACCAGGCTGAGATCTACCGCAGCAGAG
Organism: Parotocinclus cabessadecuia; assembly: GCA_036873895.1. Classification (NCBI taxonomy): domain Eukaryota; kingdom Metazoa; phylum Chordata; class Actinopteri; order Siluriformes; family Loricariidae; genus Parotocinclus; species Parotocinclus cabessadecuia. The sequence continues at coordinate 3,853 of JAYJMA010019024.1, forward strand.
TGGAGGCTGTGGTAAGCAAATTAAGAATGGCATATATTCCATATTTAAGGATCCTGGGGGAACAGGCTGTGGCTCACAGATTCTTGTGTAACCATAACTTTACCCTCACAACTCAAAACTCATGACCTTAGGTTGAAGATAAGAACATAGATTTGAACATTGGCTGAGGAATAAGCAAGAGGCTTCACCAACACAGACCAGTAAAGAAAAAAGTTGCTCCACTGTTCCATAGCCTGGGAAGAACCTGCATAGTTTCTTCTCCTGAATCGTAGGATTGACTGTTGAGTCAAACCTAGGTTCCCTCCTCAGTACCCTGTCATAGGCTTTTCTTTAGTGACTGGGGAGAGTAGTTCCACTATACATATGCATTACGTTCTGTCAAACTGGTCGTTGGCGAAAGGGTCATTGACCGAACATTACCATAGTCAATATATGCTTCTGTAATTGAAATATAATACTGTATACGTTTTCACAAAAAAATGCAAACAATTCATAAATGTGTCAGGGTTGCCGCTAAAAACACGAGTGATTGAACGACTAATCGTATTGTTTGTCCAAAGCCAAAAAAAAAAAAAAAAAACATTGCCATTTACAGCTTGTCTAGAAATATGTCACCCATCTCATATTAGATTTTTTTTTCTTTTCTTTATCCCATCTCATTTTAGGTAGACTGAGCCATGGCAAATTGTAACCCACGTTTCACCATTTAAAACGTAATGTTCTTTTTTAATTTGTATCTTTTTTTAAGCGTTCAGCCCATAATGCAGCTATCCGAGGCTTTGTGAGATATGGCTGGAGGTGGAGTTGGAGAATGGCTGCCTTTGTTACACTTTTTAAGTGAGTTCTTAAACATAAAGGTCTTAGCCGTTCTTAGCGCTCAGAGTTTAATATTACAGATTGTAGTTATGACTTAATGACTGCTGTTTATTGTTTGTCTCCGCCAGCACTGTCAGTACCGGTCTTTCAGTGTACAGAGATGACAATTCCTGGAGCTATTTTGCTGTGGCAGGTGGTACGTGCTCACACTCTCTTGTATAAATATTTTGTAGTAATTTACCTGCACAGCAGGAAAAGTCAGATTTAGTGACATTTCAGTGTTTGGACATGTTGTTCTGTGTAGCTGTTACTGGGGGTGTATTCCGGATGAGTCTGGGTTTGAGGGGATTGGTGGCAGGATCAGCTATTGGAGCTGCACTGGGGTAAGTACAACAGATCGTTAAACAGGGATAAGAGGACATTTGTTGTGACCCATAATGCGCTAAAAACAGTCCTGGATAGGTCTAGTAAGTAATAGAAGCTTATTATAATGCAATTAAATGTAAAGCTAAAGCCTGACAGATAAAATATTATTGAATTTCTCCAAGGATAAGTAAAGTTTGTTCCTTTTTTAATATTGTTTATATTGCCATTATTCTTCTGTGTGTCTGTGTGTTTGGGGTTTGTCTCTTTTCCCTATCTCGGGACAGTCTAATGCATACGCTTGATGGGGTGCCTGTCACCCTTTTCTAACCCACATTCACTGTACCCTTTTAGGAACGCTATACTAATACTGGGGTTTGGCTTCCTTTTTTGTAACCTATTAACCATTAAGGATGTTGTTTTTCTCTCTACCCTAAACTCGGGCTGGTTCAGACTGGGGTTTTTTAGTTGTCTGTTTGTAGCACTACTTGAGTTAGCTCAATCATGGTTGTGTGTATAGATATCTGTATACCGTTAAATGCTGCATCAGCTCAATTATTGACTCAAATGGTAATGAGCACATTTGTGTGCTTGAAGCTGTAGTGACATAAACTCCGGCTCTGCTGTTTATTTTGCACCATGCGACTAATATCTTTTAGTCGCATACATTATATTGTAATATACGACTATCCATCTTTGGAATGTCTTGAATGGTCGGTATTTGAAGAATGCCAACAGAGAATTAAACAGTGTGGTTTTGTTGACCTTGTGAATGGAGACTCATTGTGCCACTCACGATGCTGTCAGTCTCAGAGGAGATATTTTCTCCTGGGTAATTTTTGCATTCCCGGTGCTCCACACAGTAGCACTTCAGCCCCCTCAGCCCCCCTTTCTGTGGTCTTTTTCCTGGCCAGCTGTGCCCTCATAGCAACTCTGTCTCTATAACACACACACATTCTGCCAGAGGAAGCCATGTGTCATGCAGCAGGCCCAGATCTGGAGGGCAGAATGGCGTGAGTGCCTAATCCAACAGCTGCATGTTTTTTTTTTTAAGCTTGTCAGTTTTCTATTCCAATTTCATCCATCCCTATGTCTCCTCTTGGCTCTCTCCATCTCGGCTGTGGGTCAGTCCTGAGGATGAGCTCAGTCTTTCACACCTCTGTTTGGCCCTGTCTGTTTCTTCTGCTTTGTTCCAGTCGTCCTTTCCATCCAGTTTTGGTACCTCAGACCAAAGCTCTTGGTGTGTCTGGCAAAGCTGCCTTTAGGGTGGACTGACTGGCACCTGGAGTGCTGGGCGTGTACATAAACATCCCCAGTGCCTGACCAGGTGCAGCAAGGCAGGCAGCAAAATCAAACCAGGCAGCTAATCAAATCGGCACATCACGCTCTAAATAGCATCATGCTATGAGATAGATGTGCCTAGGATTGATGGTCTTAATTTTTAACGTAGTTTATAAGGAAAATTACATCTATTCCCATGTAGGGTATTTTGATTTAAATACCAACTTGGCAGACACTGAGATTTCCTTTAGCTACATTTATCACTAGACTAAGACATAAATGGTATTAGTTGTTCTACATACAAGTTCTATTCAGGCCGTGTTACCTTATCTAGTCATATTTACTCTACTGTACTCTACAACTACAAACAATTCAGCCTGCACTTTGGCACAGTATGGTCAACTGGGTCTAAATGGACAGGTTTTAACTTAAAGAGACACATACGACCTATAAATGCTACTTATCAAACTAGTTTGCTTCCAAATTGAATATACAGCACCCGCAAAGCAGTTGATTGTTTAATTGTCACATGTCATGAATGGCAGAAATACAAAAATGCAGGCATATACAGTGGGTAAAATAAATATTTGATACATGGCTGATTTAGCAAGTTTTACCTACAAAGAATGGAGAGGTTTGTAATTTTTATCGTAGGTACACACCAGCTGTCAGAGAAAGAATATCTTCTGAAAATCCAGAAAATCACATTGTATCATTTTTAAGTAATTAATTTGCATTTTAATGCATGAAACAAGTATTTGATTGAATAGAAAAACAGAACTTAATATTATGGGTCAGACTTTTCCTGTAGTTCTTGACCAAGTTTGCACACAATGCAGCAGGGATTTTGGCCCAATGCCCCATAAAGATCTTCTCCAGATCTTTCAGGTTTAGGGCTGCCGCTGGACAAACTTTTCAGCTTGAGACTGGCTAGGCCATTACACTTCTTACGGAGCCACTTAGTTGCCATGGCTGTGTGTTTTGGGTTATTGTCATGCTGGAAGACCCTGCCATGACTCTTATTCAATGTTCTTACTATGGGAAGGAGGTTGTTGACCCTTTCCATCCGTCCTGTGAAGAGCCAGTTAACACTGCAGCTCCACAAGCAGAGCCAGAGACAAGACGATACGAGACAAGAGTTGAAGAGCAGAAGTCCATCATGAGTGCATGCGTATATGAGTACCTTATCAGTCATGTGCCCGCTGGCTCATTAGCTCATGTTTGAACTAAAGACTTTTCTAACGCAATTGTTGTGTTTAGAGACTTATTAGATGTTGCTTATTTGTAACAAGCTGTAAATGGTGTTCATAACTGTATGTGCCTGTCCTATTGTAAGTAGTACTTTTCTGTATGTTTCCCCACTACCTGTATATTCTGTCTAATCTGGTCCATTTACATTTACGGCATTTAGCAGACGCCCTTATTCAGAACGACTTACTAGTCGAACAGTGTTAAGGGCCTTGCTTAAGAACCCAACTGTGGCAGCTTGGCAGAGGTGGGATTTGAGGTCCAGAGTCCTCGGTTACCAGTAACCTAACCGCTAGGCTACCTCAGTTCCACATTCATTCATTTATCTGTCCGGCCCTCCTTTCTGTTCGTAATACTGTCTATCAAGACATTTTTGGCTTCTGTCAAACAAAAGTGTCACAACTTTCTCCTACACAGGGCCGTAACAGTAGATCACTTTATTTATTATACATTTCCATGAATTAAAAAGCTGGTTTCATTAGTGATGCTTTGTAGATGGCAGCATTCCGTTTGTTAACATGCACTTTTCTTCAAGATATTTTTTATAATTATTTTATAGTAGCAGACTACATGACTTTCTCTTGTTTCACAGAATCTAATGCGGTCATTAAAGAGCGCATACCTATAAATCAGTTAATCTTACAATGCTTACATAATCTGTCATTGCAGCGTTCCTGCTGGGGCCTTAATCATCGGCCTACAGAAGGTCGGAGGAGAAACTTTGTGTGAAAAGAGAAGACGAGAACGGCGAGAACTGTTTGAGCTCAGGGTGGCAGAATGGTATCCGTTATTACTATATCAAGACAGTACTAATTATTCTTTTTTCTTACTGTTTTGTTGTGGTACTAAAGATTGAATTTTGGTTGATAATTACGTTTTGCTTTTTCAAATTAGTGCTTTTTGTTTGTTTTTTGTTTTTTTTGCAGGAATGCACGTCTACATCTCACAGACAAGTTAATTGGGGAGATTAGTGGTCAGGACCACAGCTTAGAGAGTGACCTTCAGCGAATTGAAGATCTTCTTAGTCAACCCAAGAATGAGAGCCCTACCAAAGCTTCATCCAGCCAGTGATGAGAAACCCAACCTGACTGTCTGAATTCGGTTAATATATTAAGAGAATCATTCTAAAGTCGTTCAGCTGTTCATGTTGGAAGTTTGAAGCTGAAATGCTTTCTCACTTTCTCTGCTAATCCCTTTTGGGGACGAGTTGAATTCATGCATGTGTGCAAAACAGTGACACCGCACCATTACCCTTGTGTGGAATTCCACACTGTATTCAGACCATTGTATGAATATCTGTGTCAACTTGTAATCCCTGAAAATGCTGTATTATAATTTATTTTCTAACTTGCGTTTGGTGTGTGTCCAAGTCTGGGAAAGCCACTGAAGGAATAACAGTGTTTGGAGAACTAATCTCCACAAAGTCTCTCTTTATTTTCTGCATTTTTATTGCATACATCTATATTGGACAACCAGAATTATGCTTCCATTAGTTCGCAATTTGGTAGCACACATTCCAAAGAAGAGCTTTAGGTTAATTGTTAAAAGTATTTTCATACATTTTATTGCCAATCAAATCTACTTTTATGTTAACAAATCAAAGGAAGGAAAAAGCAGTTATTCCAACCCACACAGGTCAGCACCGTTTAAAACCTGTCCAATCAATGTCTGTTCTCTTTAACTTCCACGGTCTTAAGAATTAAAATAGGAAATAAAAATCTGTCTCTCATGCATCTAATTCATGTCTGAATGACAGAACCATCATTCCTCGTTGTCAGCGACATTCCGTTTTAAAGTCGGTAAGTGTTTAAAATTTTAGAAACGACAAGAATTACTGCATTGTACAGTCATTTATTATACAAAATATTTTCATCATGTGTTTTAATTAATATTATTGTTTCTAATAAAACACTGTGCGAAGTATTTAAATGACTACTTGACGACAGTTATGTTTGATCAACTTCCATTTTAGACAATGGTTTGTTCTACAGAACACGGTGTGCACATAAAGCAGTGCATAGGCCTACCTGTATATGACATTTCAGTACTTTGTTAGCTTTAGGTTGCTGACAGAGACCAAAACAATAATGGATGATATTTTTAGCTTTATTTATGTATTGCCCATGGCATGTAGTGTTTAATCACATAGCCTATTTAGTGTACGTCTTGTTTTTAATTCACAGTTATGACCCTGTGACTAATTGGCAAGCACTAGACTGGACCGTAGTAGCCTAGCGATTAAGGTACTGGACTCTGGACCAGAAGGTCTAGGGTTCAAATCCCACCTCTGCCAAGCTGCCACAGCTGGGTCCTTGAGCAAGACCCTTAACCCACAATTGCTTGGATTGTACCACTGTGTCAATTGTAAGTCGCTCTGGATAAGGGCGTCTGCTAAATGCTGTAAATGTACAAATTGTAGGAAACATAAAATCTTTTTATCCTCCTCAGAAGTGGCAACCAACAAAAATCCCTTCAAGATAAGGCGTGTAAGAGACCACAAACCCAGGACCCCAGGGTAACTTTTAAGTAACTAAAGGTCTCTCACATTCTAATGTGAATGAGTTTATCAACAGGAGAACACTGAACAACAGTGTGCATCACAGTGTTGCAAGAAGAGAGCCACTGTCCTCCAAAAACAACACTGCCCTATCACAGTTTGCTAAGATTGCTTAAACAAGCCAGAAAGCTACTGGAAGATAGAACTTTTTTTGTTTAGATGAGAAGATTTCCATTCCTTAAGCAAGGAACACACAACATTCAAGCATAAGAACCCTTTTTGCTCCCTGTGTTAGCAGTTGGGAGCAGTGCTTGGTGATCGTGAATTTGATTAAGAGGGTATACAAATGAAGAAACTTAACTAAACAGATTAGTGCAACTGCTGCTGCTATTCCAATTTAGGGAGAGGAAAACATTGTCATGTTTTGTCCTACCCATGGTAAGGTTTATCACTAACTCTTTTGAGCAGATGTTCCGGCATTACACATGCAAAGGTGATTAAACGTGCATACCCTGCGCTATCTGGATGATGAGCAAGTTTCAGCAAGTTCCATGTTCTTGCAAGCCAGCACACGATTCCGCACCTTGTATACACTGCGGTAAACTTCTGCCAACAGCTTACATGGCTGATACCTATCACAGCACACAACATGCATTAGTTGGTGACACTGTATGGTGACACAGACTTGACAACAGTCATCAATTTAATGGATGGATGAAATGACACAATTGAATCAATGCTCATAAGCCCTCCAACAGTGCAAAATTAAAGAGGTGTGGGCCAAAACTTCTCTACAGCATTGAGAAAGACGCATTTCCATTGTTCAGAAACATGTGTTTACAGTTGTTGCTGTTTTTCCCCCTCAGTAAATGTAAAGATTTACAATAATGATAACAATAATAATAATAACAATAATAACATACTGCTTACAAAAATGAGGGGCTATTTCAGAAGTGTAATAAAAATGTGTTCCTCTTTGTTTATTACATTTTCTATGAGGATCTGAGCCCATTAGAGTGACTAAAATGCAAAAAAAGAGGAAATCAGCAAAGCCTGCTTTCCATGGCACTGTAAGTGAGTATTACAAAATGACCAATGAGTCTACAAAAAGAGTATTAATATTATTATTGTAAGAGATTAATATTAACCTTAATGTTGTATGTGAGTGTCTTACCTGCCCTCTCCACATGCCTGACCCAGCAGCCCTGTGTGTTTCAGCAGTGCTGCCAGAACAAAGCGTGACACTGTGTCCAACAAGGCCTCATTTGTCAGAGATGCACTATCCCAGTCTGTACCACAGTAACACATATACACAAAGGCAAACAAACACAGTATGTTTCTTGATCCTGAAGCAAACTGTATACACGCATGTAATTCATTTGAAGCATAGAAACCTACAGACTATAATATAACAACTCTCTCTGATGTGAGAGAAATGTACTGGGAAATGTACTGCGTTCATTCTGTGATGTTGCCTACTGTATGATATATACACCATATATTAAACTCCCAGTTTACGATAAATTAGAACTTGTTAAATAACTTCATCGTAATTAATCCCTATCGTGAATCGGGAAGTACATTTACTGCAATAACAGCTGAATGTTCAAAGGCTTTTAAATAGCATGCTGATATAAAACACTTGTCTCTGCATATTACCCTTGCTAATGGCATAGTCCTGCATGTTGGTCCACAGGCTGTGTGTGGGCTCCTTGGTCGAGCCGAGGGCTAGCTCAACTAGCATACTCATGTCAGCAGGCAGTGGACAGTCAAACGGTTTCCTCTCTTCATTCCCACACAGGGCCACCTCCAGCAGGGAGCTAATATACATGTCTGTAATACATGCAGACACAATAATGACCAGCAACATGATCAAGTCAAGAGGTGTTCAAATTTCGTGGTTCCACTGTATTAAGTCGGACTTCGAACGGTGCATTAAATTTTTCTTTCAAAATGAAACAACTCCTAATTTTTCTCAGGAGTATAGAACACTTAATAGTGCAATCTTCCAAACACAATGCATGCAAAACAGTCCAGTCCAGTGTAATGCACCATGCCAATGCCCAAAGAAAGAAGAAGAAGAATTAGGACACGGCCATAGGCATATTGTGTACAGTGCCTTGCAAAAGTATTCACCCCCCTTTACATTTTTCACATTTTGTTACCTCACAACCTGGAATTCAAAGGGAATATTTGAGGGTC
>JAYJMA010019043.1:0-12258 GCA_036873895.1 Parotocinclus cabessadecuia
CTGTCTGTCTATCTATCTATCTATCTATCTATCTATCTATCAGTCTGTCTGTCTGTCCGTCTATCAGTCTGTCTATCAGTCTGTCTGTCTATCTATCTATCTATCTATCTATCTATCTATCAGTCTGTCTGTCTGTCCGTCTATCAGTCTGTCTATCTGTCTGTCTGTCTATCTATCTGTCTGTCTGTCTATCTATCTATCTGTCTATCTGTCTATCTGTCTATCTATCTATCTATCTATCTATCTATCTGTCTGTCTGTCTGTCTGTCTGTCTGTCTGTCTATATATGGAACCAGTGCACATGATGCCCCTTTTGATAGAAAGGAAATGGTTTGTTACAGAGGTTCTTTTAATATCTAGGAGCTTATCTCCAGGGGTGTTTTCTTACTCTTAGACACTAAAAAATGCCCTGGCCGATCGATTCGGTGTCAGGCATTTTTTTTCTCGTCGGCAGTGCGACACTTTCTCTGGAGAGAAACTACAGAAAGCCTTTTTAAGTGAGATTATCTGAGAAGCCCATCAGAGCTGTTGGACCGAATTCCTCCACATGACTAAACTGATCACAACACTGACTCGTTTATTCATGTTAACAAGCAGCCCCATTGTTCACACTCACCAGGCTATATTGTGTGTGTGAGCGTAACACACTTTCTCCTAATTACCTTTGTGGAAATAGTGGCTCTTTGTGCTGCCCGAGAACAGAATGGTGTGGGTTTGGAGGCTCTGGAGAATTCCAGTCACACAAACCCTTTTTTAATGCATGTGTCCTTTCTTATGTGGCGGCTAAAACGGCACGGTGCGTTAATCCCTTCCCCTTCCGCCGGCCTCCAGCCGACATGGTTACCCAAAAGTCCTCTGTAGGTTCCTGTCCAGCTTACGGTTCTGCTTTAGTCTTTAGTTAGGGTTCGAACTCGCTTTGTATGGTTTCTGTTCCTGCCGTGGTACTGTTCTTTAAATAGTGGCACCCAGGTGAGTCCGATAGCACTCCTGCTCCTGAACGAGAACTACAGAGTGCCAGAACTCTCCTGCTTAATAGCTAAAGGGTACCAGAACTCCAGAGCTATCCTGCCAAGCTCTCAAGAGCTCACGAGGAACAAAGAGTAACAGAACAGTGCACCATGAGAAATGAAGAGTTTTGGAGCTCTCTTGTTTGATTCTTAAAGGGCACCTGGACTGAGGGTTCAGGAACCAGGAGCAATATGCGGAACGGTCCTGAAGAATATTTGAATATTCGTGCAACTGTCCAAAATGAGTTAAGAGTTTTAAATCTCAAATAAAGACATCCAGAGGTCGAACAAATGAAACCACAAATAAAAAAAACACAAAGTTTAGGAACTAATTTACAAACTTCAGAGTTTTAATGATCCTGCACGGGGGGCTTGGTGGGGGGGCAAGAACGTCCCAGGTTCGATCCCAGGGCGGGGCGGCCTGGGTCCTTTCTGCGTGGAGTCAGCACGTCCTCCCCGTGTCTGCGTGGGTTTACTCCGGGTACTCCGGTTTCCTCCCACAGTCCAAAGACGTGCGTTAGGTTAATTGGTGTCTCTAAAGTGGCTCTTGCTGTGTGACTGTGTGAGTGATGGATGGATGGATTTAAAAAATATAGTTACAGAACTGTCCGGAATGGCAAATAAAAAGTTCGGAAATTTTCCCAATTGGTAACTAAAGATTTCTGTTACATGAGGAATCATGGATTTTCGGGAAGTGTTCCATATGGTAACAAAAGAGCACAAGAGCAATAAAAAAAAACGAATTCCAATATGGGTTAGCATTATTATATAATATTATCATTACAGAATAGTTATAAAACTTTTCTTAACTTAAACTCTCTGGGCAAAAAAGAGTTCCAAGGCTCTCCCGAATAAGAGCTATCCAGGGCACAATAAAAAATAAGAGGAACTCTTTGGGAGCTCTCCTGTAGGATCAAAAGGGACATTTGGAACAGTCCTGAACACACGATAAAGAAATCCGTTAACACATAACTCTCCTCGTTAAAAAAAAAAAAAAAGATTTCACGAGGAAACCTCTCTGCACGAGGCGACAAAGACGCTTCACTTTTTCCAGATGATAGCTTAAGATTTCTAGAAACTCCTGAATGGTAGCTAAGTATTTCGTGAACTGTTCCGGGCAGGAAAACCGAAAACGTCTGAAACCTTTCAAAATGGGAACCTGATATTCCTAGACATCTTCCGGACAATCGAGAGTTCTGGAATCTGCCCTGAATGAAAACAGTGTCGTCTTGGAAGCCATTTGATTGATATCTAAAGTCTTTCTTGAAATCCTCTCATCCGGAAAGCATTAAAAAGATGAAAAGATTCCTGAACTCTTTCATAGGTTATCCAGGGAGTTTCGGCAACTGTCCCGAACGAGAACTAACGAGATCTGGAAGCTCCCTAGATCCGGTGAGCCGGAAAACTGAGATCCAGAACTCTTAGGTGCTTCAGGATTCAGTTGGACGAGAGGTGATTCTCTTCGTTTCAGACGTCCAGAGTTGCAGCTTTTACTAATGAGCAGCTACAGATTTCAAGAACTGTCCCCGATCAGAAACAGTTCTGGGCTTCTCTTGTGGGATGAAAAAGATTTTGAGAAGTCGTTAAGTAGCTCCGCTGAGCCGGGGATCGAGGGTTCCAGCACTTTGCGACTGTACCTGTACCGTGGATGTGCCTTGTTTGATTTGAAGACATAACAGTTTCCAGAGCTTCCCCTGCATAAACAACACAGGAAAGAACTATAGAAACCGATGACCTAAGGAAGGGTGGAGATGATTAGCGACATGCTGGGTCGCTATGGGAACAGCACCGCCCGGAAGAGGGAGCGAAACAGCGCCGCGTAGAATTTACATGCGATTATTAGACCCGGCTTATTATTGGTCTTTTGGTCAAAGAGCTCATAAGGAGGAAAGAGGGGGCGTTTGCTGCAGAACGTCATTCTGCGTCTCCACTGCTGTTCAGCCTGCCGACCTGCGGGCCTTCGCACGTCGTAAAACCTTTACGGCCCGCTTATTTTACAGCAGCTGCAGCCGGCAGTAGGATACTCATGTATAATAATCACGATGGGTCTTTGAAGTGCACGTGAGGCTCGTCCCCTTCGCTCACGTCTGACTCTGAGCCTCCAGACCTGCAGATCAGCCGTGTTACGTGTGAGGAAACCTCATCCAAAATCCACGGATGGAAACCTTCCAAGCCCATCACCGACCTGAATTTATGAACATCTTCCCTTTCCACGAGCGTATCCTCAGACTTCTTGCCGTGATATATGTTGAGTCAGCGGTCACGGAGGATGGAAAATATCTAGCAGATGTATAGAGAGACAGAGAATATTCCCAGTCTGTATCACCCGTTGCTGATGCTCCGATCGCTCGAATGTTATTCCAAAAAAAAAATAATAAATGGATCCGAGATTCATCAAGGACAGCTCTGCAGATGGGCAGATTCCTCGCATATCTAGGGCATGTGGCGATGAAAAGCTAAGTGGGGTTTGCACCTGCCTCCGTTCCTCTGATACAGAACCACACGAGGTTCAGATTTTCGGCAAACTGGAGCGGGGCTCCGCTCCAAGCCTCTGATGTCTGATGGCTTCCAGAGGGCTCCAGGGTTCGTCGACTGAGCGACACGACAGAGGATCAGAGCCACGTTTGTTTTCTCCGATCCGTGTGAACTCGAAAACAAGATTTGTTGAAAACAAACGCAAACCCCTTCAAGATCGCTTTCAGACTCGGCGTTTGGGCGTCTTAACACCATGCTGCATTGTTATGGTTGTGGTTCTTGTTTAAAACAAGATTCTTTTCAAAACTCCACCCTGCTTAAAGGGACCCGAACCTGAGGACACGAGAGAACCAAACTGGAGATGTGGGTTTTGGTTCCAGGTGGGCTGGTGGGAGTGTTTTAGGGAACTGCTGATCTGCTGGGGTTTTCACACGCAGCGCCATCGCTAGGATTCACAGCGAACGGTCCGAACAAGAGAAACTAACCGTCCAGTGAGGGAAGTCCTCTGGGTGAAAGCGGAGGAGAATGCAGAGCGATTATAGCTTAAAAAAACCCAAATAACCACCCAAACCTTGAAGCAGACGGGCTACAGCGGCGGAAGACCAGCGACAAGCGAGTTCCCCTTTCAGTAATCGACCCTGTTTAAAGGGACCCGAACCTGAGGACACAAAAGAACCCAAATATAAACGCTACACAAAGATAAACATGAACACAAATAGACAGCTCGCTGGCTGCACACAACCAAAAGGCAGTGAGCCACGCTATGGAAACACTGGTCTGTGTTAGGGCTCGCGCCGCGCCCGTTTCGGTGATTCATTGGTTATTTCGTCCGTGTCACTGTCACACCCTCCTCATTTCGCGCACCTGTCTCCGTTCTCGTTAATTAAACCCGCGTTTTCCTGTATTTGCTGTTACTTTTTCGTGGGGTTGGTTCCGGTTATTTTCTAGCCTCACCTTACTTTTGTTTTGTCTCGTTTTTTGAGCTCCAGTTTCGTTCCCCGGCCGATACGTGTAACTCCGCTCTCCTTTATGCCGACTGCCCCCTCTTCTGTTATGTTTCTGTTAATGCCTGACCTCCTTCGTTCCCGTAAATATAAATATTCCTTTATTTACGTTAGCTGCTTGTCGTGGGTGTTGCGTCTCGGGCTCCGGTCTAAATCTCGCGGGGATCCTGGGGACTCGGTTGGGTCACGAATGGCTTCGCGAGATCCCCAGAACCCCCACGTAACAGTTTGCAGCACAGGCCATGTGGTATCACCGAATACTAATCCACATCAAAATAAAAGTTCATGTCTCTTTTTGGCAGAGGAAACGGCATCGCTTGTACAGCCGTAGCTAATGCAGGTCCAGGCTTGCAGTTTGATCCTTTTATAACCGTTCAACGTTGACAGTGCGTGTTGTCTCCGCGCTTCACCCCTTAAAATGTCATCGTCCCTTGCACCTTTCTGTTTCTAGGTTTTCGGGGACGTGGAGCCGGTCAGGATGACGTCAGAGGGCTCGGACTGCCGCTGCAAGTGCATGATGCGTCCGCTCAGTGCCGAGGCCTGTACGCGCCTACGGGACGGCACTCTGAAAGTGGACGATTTCTACGCAGTGGAGACAGTGAGCTCGGGCTCGGACTGTAAGTGCTCCTGCACGGCCCCACCCTCGTCCCTGAACCCCTGCGATAACCTGTGGAAGATGGACAAGCTGAAGAAACAAGCGCCCGAGCTGCTCAAGGTACGGCAGGAACACGAGACGCGCTTTAGATTCAAGCCAGGGGAATTTCTCTGTCGTTAAATGCTCGACGATGTAAGAGCTCGGACACTCTGTTAGGTACGCCCGTAACTGACCAGCCAATCACATGGCAGCAACCCGACGCATTCGGGTATGGAGGCATCACGAGGACGAGATGCTCAAGCTCAAACTCCACCCTGCTTAAAGGGACCCGAACCTGAGGACACAAGAGAACCAAACTGGAGATCAGAATTGGGGGGGGGGGGTTAAAAGCGATTCAAGTGCCGTGGGTTTTGGTTCCAGGTGGGCTGGTGGGAGTGTTTTTAGGAACTGCTGATCTGCTGGGGTTTTCACACGCAGCGCCATCGCTAGGATTCACAGAGAACGGTCCGAACAAGAGAAACTAACCGTCCAGTGAGGGAAGTCCTCTGGGTGAAAGCGGAGGAGAATGCAGAGCGGTTGTAGCTTAAAAAACCCAAATAACCACTCACACGGGATCTGGCAACCCTGGAAATAAACCTCTCCACTTTGTGGAGACCCTGCAAACGCAGTAAATACTTGGGCAAATTGAGTTTCACAGTTCTGTGAGGTGATGTAAACCCCATGACCTGATTCGTCAAGCGCTTTAAACCCTTGGGCACAGAAACTGTACCACCCCATTTCATGTGGGCTGGCATGCAGAGAAATATGATCGATACTTGATAATTAATAGTTAATGATTAGCAGCTGTTTCCTCAAACGGGACCCGTCTGTCGTTTCAATGAGCCCGAGAAGTCAAGAGTAACGTATTGTTCTCACGACCGTCATGTTACACTATTAAAATATTTTGTTATACCCAATTCATCGTGACGGTGACGCTTCCGTTAAAGGCTCACAAATCTCTTAACGACGACGCCGTACGCAGTCCAGATCACCCAGACTCGTTCCGCTTCGTTTAGTTTCGGCATACTTGGAAAAAAAAAAGAAAGCGAGCGGATCCTCTGGGATGTGACCAGGTTTGGGTTACGGCCGTTCCTGCGCGGGCCGCATCAGATCCCCGTGGTTTAAAGAGGTCCTGTTTTTGTGAGAGGAATTCTGATTATTGATAACAGCCTCAGCGACGCCTCATTGCGTGTGTGTGTGTGCGTGTGTGTGTGTGTGTGTGTGTGTGTGTGTGTGCGTGTGTAGCTTCACTCCATGGTGGACCTGTTAGAGGGGACGCTGTACAGTATGGATCTGATGAAGGTCCACGCCTACATGAATAAGGTCGTGTCCCAGATGAACACACTAGAGGAGGTAAGAGAATCAGGCTGAATGAATTAATGAATGATCAGATGAGGGATGAATGGATCAGCATTCCTGATTAGCAAATAAGGCGAGTGACTCATGCATGAATAACCGATAACATGGATTTATGAACGAGTGAATGACCAATCGCTCATTGGAACAGACGGATGAATGAGCGATTGAAGATGCAGGTTAACATGGGTACACTAGAAAACGCGGCTCGGATCGAAAATGCGCACCTGGGGTCTGAGGTCTGAGACGCGGTCGGTTGCGAAATGGAACGCTCGTTAAACATGAAGGTTAGCAAATGAACCTTTGTTAGTGGGACGAGGCAAGTCTTGTGTCTACGATTTAGCGTTTAAATGACGTTTCTAGGTGAAACCATACGGATGTTATGTGCACGAGTTTGGGAAACAAGTCACGGCAGAATGGGGCTGAATGAAAGGGTAGATCAGTGGATGAATGAATGAATGAACGAACGAATGAATGAATGAACGAACGATGATTCCTCCACAGACGATAAAGACCAACCTGAGCAGGGAGAACGATTTTATCAGAGACAGCGTAACCAGTCTGACCAATCAGATCAAGCGCTACGAGAACTATTCTGACATCATGATCAGCATTAAGAAAGAAATCAGCGGCCTGGGACTGCAGCTCCTGCAGAAAGACTCTGTCCCAGACAAGGTCCAGGTACGACACACACACACACACACACACACACACACACGAATATTGTATCAGTGTTTGCCATGATGGCTTTACAAATGTGGTATTTGGGGTTTAAGTCCCGGCTCTGCCCCTGTGGAGTTTGCATGTTCTCCACCGGGTACACCAGTGTCATCCAAAATGTTCCTTAGGTCAACTTTTAAGTGAGTGAGTGATTGAGTGAGTGAGTGAGTGTTTATGTGCCTTGCCATGCACAGGCGCTCTGTTTGAAGGTTGTGTCCACTTTGAGCCCTGTGCTGCCGGTTCGGTCTGATCGGGAGCGATTGGGTGAGCGTGTATCACATCCTGAGACTGTGCTGATCCCTAACTGCAGGCCACCGACGGTAGGAAGAGCAAGGACGCTGGGAAACCCGGCAGCAAAAAGCCTCCGGCGGTCAAAGCCCCGCCCAAACCGCAAAAAGAGAAGGCCGTCAAACCCAAAAAAGAGGCGCCGGTGAAAACGGTTAAACCTGCGAAGCCAGAGCCAACTCCGAAGAGCAAAGCGCCGCCTCTCCAGCCGGGGGTCATCAGGGGCATCACGTACTACAAGGCCGGCGGGACGGACGACTCGGCTGCAGACGGCACGGCCAGAGGGGACAGAGGTGCGCGGCGGTTTTGTTCGTAACTCTTATTCGATGTGTGACCTCACGGCTCCTGTGCCTCCTTTTATTTATTTTTTTTGATCGCTCTAGAAAAATAACCTAAACGAACCTTCTCGCTCACACGGCCCGTCTAGAATGGTCCGAAACACATGACTGAATTCCTAACAGTGCCAGTGGGTCGTGACCCCCGCCGAGCCACGCCCCGGGCAAGGCAGAAGAGAGTTTATAACTGTAATTTCTGGAGTTCCGAACCTGCTGTAAGCAACATGGACGTTTAAAACACTGTCTATTAAGAGCCTGCCGTAATCCCTCTCCTCCGGTATGTACTTTTTCATTAGAGCTGTAAATAATAATTAGGAACACCTGAAGCGCTTTTGGGCAGGACTACAAATTCCTCTGGACCGGAGTTTAACACAGACCCACAACAGCTATTAATTCGGTTTTTAATTTCATCCACTTGCCATTTTATCAGGTCCACCGTTACACTTTAGCAGACGCCCTTATCCGGAGCGGCTCGTGAAGTTCTACGCCTCATTGTCTGCCAGAAGGTTCATGGTTCCGATCTCACCGATGCCAAGCTGCCACTGATGAAATTCTTACTTTCCACGAGCATACGCTGCCCTTCAAAGTCTCCACAGAATGCTTGGTAGCTATTTTGCGGTGTTTAACTCCAGGGTTGCCAGATCCCGCTAAAGAAATAAGCCGCAGGTCACAGGAACGAGAGGTTTTCATGGAATAAGCAGCGCTGGCAACCGTAACGGAGTACGCTAACGGGCATGAGCGCCGTCAGATTATGGGAAAGCATCGGGTGTTTCAGGCGTTTAGGAAAAATCCGAATTTTTCCCCTTTGCACTACCAGACGGTAATCTCACAGTAACGTGGGAGAAAAGAAATTCTTTTTTTTCCCTCGCGCACGTGCCACCTTGCAGAGTGTCCACAAAACGTAGCTATTTTTGCTGCATTTTATTCCAGGGTTGCCAGATCCCGCTAAGAAAAAAAATGTCAATGTCTTTAAAAAAAGCCAGTTGTTTTTTTTTTTGTATTTTTCTTTACACTGAGCAGATTTATCGCGGTCACGGCTTATCGTGGTAAGAATCTGAGAATGTTTCTTTGCCATTTTAAGAGCCGCACGAGAGTAAAAGCGTACGTAAATCGCGTCGTGCGTTTGAACGCTCCAGCCGTTCGGCCCGGGCGTCCCGCGATGTACACATATTTACTTTTACGCCAGACCTAGGGGGATTTTTCCGTACCCCTGGCCTCTCTGTGCTCCCGGTTTGGTCAGTACGGGATGTTTTTGTGTGTCCCCCTCCAGATTCGTAGCATGCGCTCGGCGCCCTCTGAGGGGCTTCCTGCGCCGGCGGGTCTGCGCTGCGCCTGCCTGCCTTCCTCCCTTGAATGAGCGAGCCATAATATTTGCAGTATTTGTAGCTAACGTCCCAGGTGAGGCGGCAGCGCAGGAAGAGAGGATCGCGGCGGGCTCCCTTTCGCCGCCGCCGAACGTGTTTTGCGTGGCTCGAGATGAAACGCGTTCGGCTGGAAAAGCCAAACATGGCAGGGACAGACCGGGTTAGGAGCGCAGGAAGTTCCAGAGCAAGGCCCCATAAATAATAAATGCTCCTTTTGAAGCGCGACTGGAATCCTGGATAGCCGGGGTTACACCCTGAACCCGCGGTTCTAGTCTCTTACCTCCCCCCCCCGCCTCACTTTGTCCTTCCGTCTCTCCTAAAGAAAACATGGATAAGTCCCACACCGTGCACCAGATCCAGGACAGAGGGGGGTCTGAACTCCTTCTGAAGGCCGCCGAGGCCACCGCGAATGCGGCGCCAAAAACAACGGAGGCAACTTCAGCAAGCACCACGACGGTTACTACAACAACAGCTGGCCCGCGTACACAAACGAGCACCCGCAGTGGAGAGATTCTCATCACCTCCTCCGCCCAGGCGTACTCGGTGACGGAGAAGAACTCCATCACGGCCACACCAACACTGAGGGTCAACAGAACAGGTACCCGATTTGCCGGATTTAGCCGTAGAACGGTCAGATTATTGCAAAGTGCGATTTTGACGCAAGGACGTTGTCTGGAGTTATTTATTTATTTGTATTTTTTTGTCGTATCCCTCGGAAATCCCCCTTTTCCCCTTTCACGTGCGGAGATTTCACAGTGTCCTTTTCACATCGTCAAGTTAAAAAAAAAATACAAGCGAAGGCGAGATCAGGAAGCTCTAGTTTGTGTGTTTTTTTGTGTGTTTGTGGGACTAGAACGTTCTCAGATAAACACTAAAACGGTTCCGTCCAGTCACTGAGTTTTATCGCCGTCATTCTCCATCCTTTCAGCTTTAATATCCGTGTTTTTATAATCACCCTGTTTCTTATTCTGTAAGCTCTCGTGCTCCGATACTAGCAGGACGAGCCGTTCCGCCCGGCAACCGAGCTCTGATTGGTCGGCCCGATTTGAACCCAGAAATAAGAACAGGCTGCGATTTAAGCATTTTGCGCAGCGTCTCGGACTCTGTGCGAAGGACGACCTTATTATTCGCGTTCTCTTTTTCAAAACTCGACGTCCATCTTTTCGGTGGAGACAAACCGAGGATGACATGAACACGGGGTACGACGTGTAAGGAAATAATTAGCTGTTTAGACTCACGAGAATCTCCGCAATTGACTTGACACTTAATCTACTAATGGACGTCCATCTGCACATTCCCTCACACACTCACACACACACACGCACACACACGCACACACACACACACGCGCACACACACACACGCACACACACACACGCACACACACACACGCACACACACACGCACACACACAGTCTAATAAAAATGATGCACTAAATCCCAACACTAGAAAGCTTGAGGCTTGTTTCTGATTGACTCTGTTCTTTTTTTATCCCTCACTAGCATCTGATGATGCTCACACACACACACACACACACACACACGCACACACCGATTGTTCACATGCATCGATAGACAGGATTAGAAACGACACAGGAGATCAGCCAGATGAACCAGAAACGAGTGAATGAACCAGTTTCTATTGTTACCAGTTAGAGGAGTAAACAAAGCAGTACTACTTACAATAGGACAGGTTTCTAAGCACATTAGCCATCTCTGGTTATCGCTTATATTTGTGCAGCAGGGCCACAGACTGTGGGACTGCACTGATTTACATTTATATCATTTAGGAGACGCCCTTATCCAGAGCGACTTACAACTCCTACAGTCTTACAATCCAAGCCATTGTGGGTTAAGGGGTCTTGCTCAGGGAGGTGGGATTTGAACCCTGGACCTCCTGGTCCATAGTCCTTAACCGCTGGGCTACCACAGGCCCATGAGTGATGAGGGGGTTCAGGTCCAGGACTATGGACCATAAGGCCCATGATCCAAGTTGCCACTGTTGAGCATTCCTTGTTTTCAAGTTATTTCTGTAGATGGTCCTGCAGATGCTCTTGGACCAATGATCTTCTGATCACTCTTTTCACACCTGGTCACGGCCGGTTTCTGGTGAAATGATGTTCTTTACACGTCCCGAATCTGGTCCCAACAGATCTCACTGGGACCTTCGGTAGTTTAGGATTTGCTCTGTAAGCAATGCATGCCTGTTTTTTTTTATAGGCATCAGTTGGGACTGAACCAGATGACGGGGACAGCAGGGACCGCTTTCTAATTACCGATAGATTTCAGCTGGTGTCAGGACTTTCCATGCCTTTTGTTTAATCGATTGCTCGAGTGCAAGCCCTGATCGTTACCTGACGAGCTAGACGTCAGGGAGACGTGAGGAGACGTCAGGGAGACGTGAGGAGACGTAGGGAGACGTGAGGAGACGTAGGGAGACGTGAGGAGACGGGGACCCACCAAAGAGCGATAAAATGGGAGCCGTAAACTGCTGGGTTTAAAGAGAATCTCAGACGTGCCGTTAATTATAAAAACACACTGCTTATTCAAATTAGGGGATACATCATTAAAGAATATTCATTTTGAAACAAGGACCCGGGTTGTGATGCGACACGACGGTCAAAGTATTTCCTTGTGACGTGAAAAAGAAGAAGAATTTACTCCAGAAAATAAGACACAAAACCTATATGAAAGTGGCGCTAAACAAAAAAAAAACAACAAAAGAAAAGACAATACAATTCAACCCAGCACTAATAATTATAATAACAACAATAAAAATAATAATGATCATTGTAATCATAATAATAATCATAATAATGATAATTGTAATAATAATAATAATAATCATAATAATGATCATTGTAATAATAATAATAATAATCATAATCATAATAATAATAATTGTAATAATAATAATAATCATAATAATGATAATTGTAATCATAATAATAATAATAATAACAATAATAATGATAATTGTAATAATAATAATAACAATAATAATGATAATTGTAATAATAATACTAATACTAATAATAATAACAATAATAATGATAATTGTAATCATAATAATAATAA
>JAYJMA010019064.1:0-12256 GCA_036873895.1 Parotocinclus cabessadecuia
TTTTTATTTACAACTAACCCCGCCTTCTTTTTCTTTCTTTTTTTTTTTTTTTTTTTTTTAAAGCAAAACATACACAATCTTTACAGTTTCAGAGGTGTATTCTTGTTTAGATTCCTTATTATTAGGAATAGATTATATTACCGATGTCTTAAAGCTCTTTAAGCCGTTCTGGATAAGGGTGTCTGCTAAATACTATAAATGTAAATATAAATCTCTTCTGAAGGGTAACGTGCCTCTTGCAGGTCTTAATCTTTTGTTGTGCTGTTTTTTCTTGCCAATGTTTATACTTTGCATACTGCTTTTTGGAACGAGCCATGGCGTATTAAAGAAATAGAGAGCTGTGCAAACACATCTGTTTTATATTCAGTTTTTTTTTAGTTCTCTATAGTAAACTTTACAAAGAGTAATTGAGTGCGGCTGAGCATCAGGGAGAGATTTGGTATGGGTTTTTGGGTGCCTGAATGAGATTCATTCAACTCCCATCACCGGACACTTAATCCTTACACATACCCCTGGAGGTAATTGCAAAGAGTCAAGCCAAGCATCAGAATAAGAAAGACAGGTGATTTAAGTGACTTTAAACATGGTATGGTTGTTGATGCTGGTCTGATTATATTTGCAGTCTCTTATCAGCAGAGAAAGGTAGCCTATATCTATAGCCCTCAACTTATGGGATATTTAACACCAGAGCTGAGAGACTTCTAAGTTTGCTGGCAATCTTAAAGCTGAAAAAAGTATCTTCTCACTCGACAGATGGAACTTTCCTGCTTACCTATAATCCACTGTTAACATATCGCCCTCTATAACTGTTAAAATGGCCCAAGAGAAGTTGCTTCGTTAAACATCCCATAACTACCTACTTATCAGCTGGGAGGGACATTATGGTAGATTAAAGAACAGGAAACAGATTGAGGATAAAGACGGCTAGAGCGGAGATGCAGAAGAAGAGCTTGTGCCCAAAAAAGGAACTGTATCTGTTAGGTTGAAAAAAAAATCAGACTTTGACCAAAAGGCTATATAAAGCAAAGTTTGTTGTTATGGCTGTTGGCAACACTAGCATGTTTTTCTTTCACCTCAGCAGAAAATGTGTCATAACAAGAATTTAAGGGATTATGGTCTTCGGTGCAGCCAACCAGTAGCACCAGTGAAGCCAAAGGCTCAAACATCACATGAAGAGGCATTTTCTCGAAGCACTGCATATTATGGGAAAAGCAAGCGCTGTAATACAGTAATAATCAAGTAGAGAGAGGTTGAGGTCAGTTCACACTTAAGAGAATTTGAACTAAAAATGTAAATTCTTCACAGGTCATAATTGGTCCTCACAGCACTGAGTTCTCCCGCAGTCTCACCTTTACTATATGCCATTTTCTGGTGTTTATGAGAATATTTGTTGTCAAGGAGATCAGTACATGTTCTGTCATTGCATACAACGACTGGTCACCTGTAGTGGTGACATGAGGGACACAATATATTATATTTAGAACATCCTGAGGCCACATATTGCCTCTAATTGCAGGGCTTCTATTTTGCCTTTTTTCAGTGGGATAAGGCTCGCTCAAGTTCAGCCCAGGGATGTCTAAGCCCGATTTATTGACAATCGAGCATTTGTGGGACCAGCTAGGACAGTGAACTACAAGTGAAATCTGTAGTTGGTGGAAATAAATGGACCACAGGATACCACATGGAACCTGTGTGCCTATATACCTAACCGTAACTCATCTTCTGATTAAGCTAGAGGTGAAATAAAGGGGTACTAGAGCTTCTATCAATTGTACAATATTACCCAAGTAAACGTATATTTAAATTCTTATATTGTAATTACTTCCTTATGTCATCATTACATTCACACATAGTTCAGTTTGGTCCCATCAATATCTTCTTGGTGAGTTATTTTGGCAATGACTGTATATCCTTGTTGTCCAATGTATAAGAAAAATCCAAACTTCCTTTCCTCCTACAGAGTCCTGTAGAGTTTCGTCGAGTTTTACTGAGTGCTAATTGCTGTTAAATCACCACATTCTAGACTGAATTTGAACATCAACTGGGGATGGCTTTTTACGCTAGTTTGAATATTTATTACCAAAGGGTATGTTTTAATCCGTTATGGTCCAAGCTGTAATTAAGGAGAGACCTTTGAATTTGCATAATCTCTTCAAGTGTTGAAATAAGGCTATTGTTGAAATGTGTAAAGTGATGGATTGTCGAGTGATGTTTTACTCTATCCTGACCCATTCTGCATTGTTCTTTTGTCCATAAAGTCTTTTTTTTTTAGATGCACTGAAACTTTAGTCAACAAAATGTACAAAGGAAATGACTGTTTACAACTGAGACCTATGAAAAAGGTGCGCTCACAAAGTGCACTCACAATGTGTCAATGGTATTAAATTATTTAAAGGACAGCCAAATGCTCACAAATTTGGGAGCACAAAACAGTGTAGCTAGCATGCACAGAAGCTTCAGCACTTAGGACATGCATGTTATTCGCTTTACTGTTACAAACAAGGGTTTTATATAGCAGTGGATGTCTTTACGCAATGGTGGAACAGATGAAAGGGGTGGATATGCATTATGGTTTATTGGCAGTGCAGTGCTGGGTCAGGTGGTGTGGGGCTTTAAGAAAGTGTGATGAACAGTAAGTTGATTTTAGTAGTATCTCTTTCCTTTTATTTACTGCAAAAGGCATCTTCAGTTTGAGCAACAGATCAATTTGGAGGTTGTATGTTCTTCCTGTGTCTGCATGGGTTTTCTCAGGGTTTCCTCCCACATTCCCACAATAAATTGAAAAATGAACGAATGAATGCGTTCATGTTCCCTGACTATGGACCAGAAGGCTCAAGGTTCTAATCCAACCTCTGCTTGGCTGCCACTGTTGGGTCCTTGTGCAAGGCTGTTACTCCACAATTGCTTGGATTGTAAAAATGTATCAGTTGTAAGTCATTCTGGATAAGGTCGTCTGCTAAATGACACAAATGTCAATGAATTTGTTTTGATTTTGGTTTTCCGGTCATTGTTTCTGTATTAGTTACTTATTTCTTATTGCAGTACATCACTAGTTTCTTGTCATGTTTTGTACCATTTTGTCAGTGAGCAATGCTTTGCGTTCCCTATTGTCCTGGACACGTGTATTACCTCCACTGTAGCACAGTTAGCACTGTCTTCTTGTAGTTTTCTATTACCTGCACAATAAACTTGTGAGAGGAATGCACTTAATATTAGCAGTAGTGAGTTCAGCTGTTACAATTCATCTGGCTTTTTAAAGCAAAAAGTGTTAAAACCAGCATGGAGAAAATTAAATACTTGTCTTTTCTGCCTTAAGACCTGGCAACGCCTGTCTTGCCTTAATAACTACACCAAACCTGTCAGCAAGGGCGTAGGTTATATTTTAACAGTGGTAAGGACCATAACTACAAGTTTTTCCCCCACTCTTTTTAATAAGCACAGTGCTTATTATAGCCCTTGCCAAATGTGAATAATTATATGCATGTACAGACCCAAGCTGGCATGCCTGCACACAAATGAACACTTAACAGGTTTATTCACTGTCCAATTCTTGTACAGGTATTAGGGCTCCAAGATAAAAAATAAAGTCTTCCATCAACACTAAGACCAGACCAAAATACCCTGCTCCTTTTAAGCCTCAATACCCAATTTAATCTGCTGTAGTGTATTGCATGTAATACATTCTGGTTGGCTGCAGTATTGATTTGATCACTAAGCCATTAAAAACCCAAAACCCAGTTATTGTAGTACCAGTTATACTGGTGACTTTATTGTGAATTGCTTTAGCTGTTTTCCTAATTACGCAGGAATGTTAACAATAATCAATACTGAACTTGATTTTAAAACTTTATGGAACACTGTAACTAATGTTACGGAGAACCTCAGTCTTTGTGCCCATAATTTACCCATGGATTATATTGTATTTTACCCACTGGTTATTATATTCACTTTATTTGGCAGCCGGTTCATCAGTGTTACCCTGGTAGTGTTCTCACCCACTTCAAACCAGGCAAAATCACAGAATATAAATAATAAAAATGTTTAATAGTGATTATTTGCATTTGGTTACATTAGCTACCAGAATTATTCCTGCTTGTATTTGAAATTTTGCTCATAACGGCTTGCTAGCAGATTCTGTCCATCAGCACACAGTATAATTGAGCCCAGTCTAATGGTGCTGTTTGACAACATGCCTGGCACACGTGATAACAACTTGCACATGCTGTGGCTATCAACGGTTTCTAATAAAATGAATATTTTAAGTAGAATTTTGTCAAAACTTGCATTGTCCACTGTTGTGACTATAAGTTAACACGAAAAAAATACCATAGGCATTTGACAGCAATAATCTTGGTACTTGCAGAGATGCACTGTTGATCAACCTCGTATAACCAGAAAATTGCATTTATAAAAACTACTTTATTAGAGTCTCAAAAATGTGCATGTTTTAAACATTCACTTCAGCTTGAAGTTGGCTCTTCTGTTCAGGCTCAAAATTTTACTTGATAAATTAACATCTTTAGAATTTTTATTCTATTTATTGTTAAATGTCCAAAGTCGTATGTTAAACAAATAAAATTAGATGTAACTTTATTCGAAAACGGTCTGTTGCTAAAATATTGAAATTACCTGATTCAGAAATACAATGTGCACATGGACTATGAATCATCTAACATCATGCATTTTATTTGGACTGTTTTTGGCTCATTTTGATCCCGCTGTCTGTCATTTCTTTCAAGCAGTCCAAAAGACCATCATTACATGTACATAGCGTCAAAAGTGACTATCACAGCTGCTTTTCTCTGGATGCCAAGCTGTCAGAATTCTCTTATCAATGCTACATCATATTGACATACAGTGTGTGGTCCAGTGGTGAGATAAAGTAATGTCTGGCAGAGTTATATGCTGTGATATCAGCTCAGCTCACAGATAAAAAGAAATGAGAGTGCTGTCTGGCTTTGACTTCATAAAATCAGAATTGTTGGCACCCTTAGCAAGCATGCGTAAAATAACTACAGAAAATTGCTCTTCTGTTTGTTGTAATCTTGCAGATAAATTGAGAAAATGTTCACAGTTGAGGTTTTGTTTAGCAGTGTTTTTATTTGGGTGAATCACTACCATTAACACAACTGTGTGACAGTTATTGGCGTCTCTAGAAATTCTGAGAACCAGAATGTAACTTTATTAAGCATTATTGTTAAATAGTGTAGGTAGTCTTAAGTGATAATCCTAGATGTCCTGTTTCATTAGGCTATAAATATAGATCAAATGTAATTTTTGTGTTGTTCATTTGGGTGTATTTTTTTTAATCCGTGTCCTTTTGGGAGATGTAGCCATGATTCAGTTGGAGCTTTTTGGCAAACGCAGGAATCAGAGCAGCCAAGGGACCAGATATTGTTTTGGAAACAAACCCAAAAATGAATGGCTTTGTATTGGTAGTGAATTGATGGGACAAAATGCATGTTAATGCCCTGAGATGGGCTTCGTATTTTACTGTTCATATTCTCAAATTTTACCCGACTTCAGTCACTTCAGATTGTGACCCTCAACAGGATAGAGTGGTTACTAATATTAAATTAACCGACAATAGTAGCAGGACTAATTACTACGCTGTGTAGTACGTTCTAGTGTCATATCACTAGATTAATTATTACCATGACGGAAAGAATAGAAATGCTAATAAAAATTTCTTTCTCCATCTTTGTTTGGGATAAACTGGGTCACTCAAAGCAGAACACTTGATGAGGCTTTTGCTCAGGGTTATAAAGGTAACCGTAGTATTATTAGGAATATCCCTATTCAAAGTCCTGAATTTCGTTTTTAGGTATTCCCTAATTTTTGTGAGCAGTACGTGAGGTTATGTCTGCTAAGAGAAGTACATCTTTAAGTCTCTCTGGATAAGGTGTGAATACTGTGGTAATCAAAAAATACAGAAATGATGCTCTGAATTTTGAATTTCATCTGATATATTGCACTCTCCTGTGCTAAATGAGAAACTCTTTCAATAATGCCTGCTGGGAAA
This sequence comes from Parotocinclus cabessadecuia, assembly GCA_036873895.1. Lineage (NCBI taxonomy): Eukaryota > Metazoa > Chordata > Actinopteri > Siluriformes > Loricariidae > Parotocinclus > Parotocinclus cabessadecuia. Next base: position 6,023 of record JAYJMA010019064.1, read on the forward strand.
TGCTGTGGTCATGACATTTAATAGTTTATTCTTTAATTTTCAAAATGATTCAATAAATTCCATGAGACGTTCAATATTCCATTTAAAACTTTGCCCAATTGTAGTTTTAGCCATAAAAAGGTCTTTTACACGTTTTAAGGTATGCTATGCTATGATACTGTATATTTATATGATATATACAGTGCAAGTCCTCGGTTTACAATACATTCAACTAATGATGGATTTTGAAAAATATATACCCATCATAAGTTGGAAAGTGAGGAATATCTGTAAATATGCCAAGTCCTTAAAGTCATTAAATAAGCTGAGCCCCATGCTTATATTGCCTTGGGCAATTCTGCCACGTTTGGCTACTCAGATGATTTGTGCCAGGAGACAAAATACAGACACCACCAGACTCTGCCTTTGTCATCAGATGTACGTGCTAGACGTCGGTCTGCAAAAGACATTCAGGCGGTTGAAAGAAATGGGTTCAATCATCTTTTGAATACTTTTTGTAAAAAGTTATTTTCTTTTTCGATAGAATTCCAGAAAATTGAGTTTTGTTTTTCGCATATAGCGCGCTGTAACCACCAATATTTGAAACTGCCATCTGTTTTTAAAAATTAACTCGCCAAATTGGTGCCATCCGATTGTGCTCAATTGCAAAGGATGGTGCGTTTTAAAGCTTAAACGCTTGAGAAGGTGGAAAATGTTTGCATTAATGCTCTAGGTCTGTGGCTATTATATTACATACTGTATTTTTAGCATTTGTGAAGCTAATAAAAACCTTTTTAAGCTGTAATGCCAACGATCAACTCAGTTGTTTAGATTGTTCTTTGATCATGTTTCTTTATCTCTTTAGTTGGAAATTACTATCAAAGATATTAGTATTAAAAGGATTTCCCCTAAAATCAAGATCAGCATTAATTAATGTAGGTCTGAAGAGTAACAGGATCTGTAACCAACGTGGATTTTGCAGTTCAGTCTGCAAAAGTAAAATGGCAATATATAATCCACAACCATGTTTTGCCAAGTTTTTCCACGATTAAGTACCAAACTTCCTAAATGTGGGCTGACTTTTTGGAATTACGGAATTACAGAAAATACCTTCTAACATTGCGTAGCCCCATCCCATCGCCCACTCAAACCTTTGGATTTAGATTTATTCACAGTTTGTAGTTATGTAGCGGCAATGAGGCAACGAAGCACCTCTGCGATATACTGCCCACGAAAATATTTTTTGTTACTTTCCTACATCATGCTTCAGTTAAGTTCAGCAGTTTGGCAGAAAGCTTAAACAGGTTTTTTTTTTTTCAGAAGATTGTGTCAGAAGCTTTATGATATGCCCAACTGCCCTTTTGCATCCAACATTGTTTTGCAGTGCTTTTCCTCTGCAATGTCAGTGCATTGCTTTTAACACTAGAGCCAGACTACAGAACAGGGAGTGTGACATGGATGTCTGATTAGTAGACAGCTCACAAACACCTAGAGCTGAAGATTAGCATGCCTCTCTCTCTCTCTCGCACACACGCACGCACACACACACACACACACACACACACACACACACACACACACACACACACACCAGCAGTTGGGCAACGCACAGCTTGTTGGTTCTTGCCTGAACCCTTCATATTCATCTGTAGTCTTTACAACCAGCAGCCGAAGGAAGCATGTGGCATGTAACATTTCTTTCTGAAACAAAGATTCATTACTTATCTTTTAATTCACAGCTTATGTGGATTCCCTTTGAAAAGAGGGTATTAATCACAGTTTGAGCATACGCACAAGCAGTCCTAATTCATTAACTGTAATTTTTCCACCGTTTTTTAATACAGCCTCAAAATGGAAGTAAGCGGCCTGATTAATAGGCTGACCACCATATGTAAATAGTTAGCATGAAGAAAGAAACCAGCCCAAGGAATTATGTTACTAAATACACCATTGTGTTCTCAGTTTTGGATAACTATAAAAATTAGGATACATTCCCAAATCAAATATTCCGAAATATTTCGATAAGTGTACTGTTTACACTTTTTGTTTAAGGTACTTTCATACTTTTCTCTCTGTGCAGAAAGCAGGCTATAAGACACTTAGTCCTAGTGATCGTAATGTTGTTTTCCTTACCCTTTTGGTACCTGGTCTTGCACCTTTCTTCTACTCTGTGGTATTTACATTTTCATCTACGTTATTTAGCAGACGCCCTTATCCAGAGCGACTTACAACTGATACAATCTTACAATACAAACATTTGTGGCTTAAGGGCCTTGATCAAGAACCCAACACTGGCAGCTTGGCAGAGTTTAAAATTTGAACCCTGGACCTTCGGGTCCATAGTCCAGTGTCTTACCCACTAGGTCGCCACAGTGTGGTAGAGGTACACTTGGTCACAGATCTGACCAAAGTGTGCAGGGTTTGCCAATAAAAGGCTGAACCTGTGGAATTGGGGCTTTCCAAGACTGACTTTTTTGTGTATTAACTTCACTAACGCTTATGAATAAATTCAACGTATGAGTAACTTCAGCGGACTGTCATTCTCTCTGAAATACTCATATTTCACACAAGCTGTCCATGAGCGTTTTATCTTAGTAGCTTGTCTCCCCAGACAAATGAAATGACTGCCAGAGAGAGTGAGAGAGACAGAGTGGTTGAGTGAGCATGTCAAGTCTGGAGTGACAGTTACTGAGTAGTATCCTGAGGTTTTATGGAGATCAATGGTAACGAGTTGGCTAAAATTGAACATACTCGTTTCATCTGCCAAGAAACACACAGCAGCACTAAGAGGACTTCAGATGGATCGTTAAAGAATGTCAGTCAGGTTTTTATCTGTTTTACGATAAGGCTAAATGGGTAGACAGGTTTTATATTTGCAGCATTACGTATAAACCGTACTCTGTAACAGTAATTCAGAATGATTATGCAGAAGAGTATCATTAAGCATCGGAACCATTAAACATTAGTGTTTTCAATGAAAGTCCATTAAAGTCGTTTTATTATCCATTAGTGAATTTTCAGTTAGTTATAAATTGTCCATTTCTGATTGCCAAGCCACTTCTGATCCCAGTCAATGTTGTGTTTCCAGAGCCCGGGGCATCCAGGGTGACTTTTTTTTCCTAGCACAAATGCCATCTATATAGTTTTTATGTAATATAATTACATTTTCAAATAAGAAAAGACTAGGGCTGTCGAATGTGTAAATTATTTATTTGCGTTCAGGACTTTTTTGTTAAATAGGATTGTTTAACGTTTAATTTACATCCATTTGACCTTAAAGAAATGGCTTCCATAAAAGGCTTTCATAGCCATGCGAGTAGAGAATAAAACCTATACATTTAGGGGTTTGGTGGGTAGCACTATTGCCTCACAGCGAGAAAGTCTTGGGTTCAATCCCAGATCAGTCTGGGTTTTTTGTGTCTTCTCTGTGGGTTTACTCTGGATGCTCGAGTTTCCTTCGAGTCTTAAGACATGCTTTAAGGTAATTGTTCAATATTTTGTGACCACCGTGTGCTAGTTTTTGCATATATGTATATGTATTGGCCAATGTCTAGGGTTGTTGCTGCCTTGCACCCTGTGCCAAAAGCTGGGCACCTGCACTCCTGCAACCGTGACCAGGTTTAACAGATAAGAAAATGAATGAATGAGAATGCATTTAGTAATCTTTAAGAACTATAAAACATTATTTTCATCAAACTATTCATTTGTCGGTGGACTGCCAAGACGGCGATTACCAGACTGATAGCTTTTTATTCTCCATTGATAATTTAATTCGACTTTAATATGAAACACCAAGTACAGGTTATTATCTTGCATGCCTTGCCAGCGTAGTAGTTGGCGGAATCTGCTGTTGCACAGATGTGAGTGAAACGTGCAAGGTATTTTTCAATTTTAATTTAACTTTTTGTTCACTAAACAGGGACCATACACCCTACTGAACAGTCATTGTGGGCACTCTCGTCCAGTACAGCATGCTTCTGTTCACCCCCATGAATATATCACCTTTCTGATGATGATTTTGTTTATTGAAATAAAATCAAATGCTTATTTTTAAATTGTACTTATTTAGAAAATATCCCCCAATTTTTCTGAGCACTGTATATTTAATCGCTGTTCTAGTATTGGAAAAAAACATGTTTAATTTGTTTGTATTTCTCCAGACTGATGCTTTGATGGCTGGGAGCCTCGAGGCTCGTTTCCAAGATTGACAGTCGACAGTTTGCAGTCTCCACCAATCTCCTGAGTGATCTCCACTTTGTGCCCGACAAGACCGCCCACAAGGTTCCGCTGCGCCTGCCCACCTTCAAGCCGAGCAACTACCAATACGCCCTCAGCTCATCGCTGGGGCAGGAACGCGTTGCCATGGACACAGAGTCCACCTACTCTGGCTATTCATTGCACTCCGGGCGGTCGAGAGGGTCTCACAGGCATGGGTAAGAGCTGATTTACCGAAATGCTTTGGCCTGTGCTGTTCTCTTTCCAAAGCCAGAGAATGTGCTTACCTACGCTTAATAATCTAATGTCCCATTCTTAGTTGATGTACAACTTCAATTTCCAAAAACAATTTGAAATGTGGACTCGTCAGACCACAGGACACTTTTCAATTTTGCGCAAGTCCATCTCAGATGAGCTCAGGCCCAGAGAAGCCGGCGGTGTTTCTAGGTGTTTTTGATATATGGCTTCGCTTTGCATTGGAAAGTTTTAACTTGCACTTGTAAATGGAACGATGAACTCTTTTCACTGCCAATGGTTTTCTGAAGTGTTCCTGAGCCCATATGGTAATATACGTTACAGAATGATTTTTGTGTAATTCAGTCTTTATTGAAGTTCCATCTGAGGGAATGAAGGTCAAGGTCAATGTTGGTTTGTGGCCTTGCTGCTAACTTGCAGAGATTTCTCCAGATTCTCTGAATCTTTTGATGATATTATGGACTCACCTGTTTCCAATTAAACTGTTCACCTCTGGAATGTTCCAAAGCTGTGTTTTTTTTGAGCAGTTCTCAACTTTTCCAGTCTTTTGTTGACCCTGTCCCAACTTTTTGGAAACGTGTTGCAGGCATCAAATTCCAAATGAGAGAATTTTTGCAGCAAAATCTGTTTTTGACGCAACTGGGAATTGGGGTTGTACATGCACTGAGAAAATGCAATTTACTGATCTAAAATCCCCATGTCTTTATCAGATTGGAGAATGCTGTTTACGTGACCACTTGAATAATCAGATAACTGAGAAATCTGATTATGATTGGATTATGAAGTACATGTAAAAACACTCGCTGCTCATCTCTAAATAAATTGTACAGGCTTCTTTACATAATTTCTCAAGATAAAATGATTGTCTTCAAGAGACTGAATATAAGTACTGAACAGAAGTGTAATTAGGACAGTTGTGATTATGCTTCCAAGTAGAAAAATGACAACTTTTTCTACCATCTGAATTTGAAAGATGCTCATCACTGATGTAGTCCAGTCACAGATAATGGGTGTACTATGCATGACTTTCTTATTAGCCTGGCTACACCACTTATTATTGCCCTCAGAATCAGATAGCTAGGATTAGAAATAAAGCTCCCTGTATGGACCTTGTAACTTGTCGCTGCACACATGAAGCCCTTAAACACAAGTGCGCCGTGTAATTACATTATGACTGGTTACAATCACATTGCAATTGAACGATCTGGGCCTGAGCACTCTTATATCATCACGATTCTACCTTTTTTCTTGGTGTAATGTGTGCTTGCATACACACAAAAACACAATCCCCGGCCAAAAAAATGACCTTGCAGGGGTTAGGTGGTAGTCAGAAAGGCTTACTTCAGAACTTCCAGAAGGTCAACCATCACTGCAGCACACCACCAATCAAACAAACAAAGTCTTCAATCTTGTTTTAATCAGATCAGAGAATTTTGATTCACAGTTGAAAGTTGTTTAGGTTGTTTATTTTTATGGCTTATTTTTTTTGTCTAACCGAGAAGAATCTTTTGTTTGGCCACAATCTGTCAACAAGTTGAGATTGGTGGAATGCTGCAGTCATTTCTGGCCTTCTGGAAGTGTCTCCCATGAGCACACAGGGTCTTTGGCACTAAGCCATAGTGACCATTAGGTTGTCTGTAACACCCCCCACAATCCTGATGCTCCCCCATAATTACTTGGTTTGTAAGGGTGGACAGCTCTAGGCATTACAAAGGCTTGGATGCGGAAGAAGAGGGTAGGGGTACTGGCATGACCCATTCCCAATAGAGAATGTGTGTAGAATTT
>JAYJMA010019074.1:0-12256 GCA_036873895.1 Parotocinclus cabessadecuia
AAATAATTGCTCAATAAATGAGTAAAATACAACTTTATGTTTGGGTTTATTCGACAGGGACCTAGCAGCTGGTCCTCTATATATAACTGTAGGGACCACAGGCCGTGTATTATTTATGTTTTGTGGCCTTTAGTGAAGGATTTATTTTTATTAAGGCATAAAGTGTCTCCCTATATTACCACAAATGAATGGGGATAAGAATAAATTTAATTGTATTGCCTAAAAACTAAAATAAGTAGGAAAAATGGGAGCGGTACAGGAGCGGGAATCATTTTGAATGGGAGCGGGATGGAGTGGGAGTCATTTTACCAGGAGTAGGACAGGACAAGGACCCAATTCTGACCCAGGATTGGGATGGGACCAGATTATTTCCTGTGGGAGTGGGATGGGACAGGAATGAAAATCCACTCCCGTGTCACCCTCTAATGTATACAGTACTGTGCAAAAGTGTTAGGCCACCATTAGATTTGTGGTTTTAGCAATAGCGGAATGACCATATATAAAATATAATTATTTGTCTATTTATTAGAAAGAACCAGAAAATACAATATATTTGATGCAATATTTAAATAACAGGTATTCAGGGCAACCTCAATTGAGGAGCTTCATCAAGATGCCAAGTTTACCTTTTGACAGTCCGAAGAAGCTTGATCAGGAATGCTCCTTTTGCAAGGGTTACAGTTATTCAGCAGGGAAAGGCTAATAATTGCTAAATATCAGAGTATCCGTGGAAAAGAGGATTATGGAGCAACAAATTCAAGTCTAAATCATTTGAATTTGATCGATTTGATTTGATTTGTTATGCATGGTCATTACACTGTACTAAAACATCAGATCTAGTTGAGGTCTAAGACTTTTGCACAGTTCTTATAAGTCTATCCAGGTCCAAAATTCATCACATGGCCATGGCAGGGCTTGGTAGGGGACGCAATTGCAGCTCCAGGGGTGACCACCTCCCCATCTTCCCCTCTCTCTCTCTTTGAGAAGCCCAGTCGGCCTAAAAGTGCATCTGGGGCTCAAACCCAGGTCTATGCAGTGGTTGTCTAGTGAATTTTTGTTAAAAGACGTGAGTAAAGTTGTGCGATCGCCATCCTAAACTCGCTGAACCGTCGTGATGTTCACATTTGTTTTACCTTATCATTTTGTCTAGTATTGCACAAGCTTCCCATCTCACAGGCTCTCTACAATAAACACTTAATCAATTAAAATCATATTCATCAGTCCAATCAGCCCGATCAGCCCGATCAGCTAATGACGTCTCTTACCTCTTCTCTCGACAGATCTGATGCATTTCTCAACAAATCTTGGGACTGTGGTGTTCTCTCGATGACATAATGTGTCCAAGTGACAGCCGAACACGTTATCTAATGAAAAAGAAGAAACAAAATAATCAGAACAGGGAGAGTGAGAGAGGTAATACAATAAAAAGACTGTAACACATCATAACATATCATTCATTCATTACTCATTCATTGCAGGGTCTCAGGAGGGCCTGTGTTTAGCTGGCAACACAGGGCATAAGGCAGGAACAACCTTAGACAGGGCGCCAATCCATTGTATGGTTCACACTCACACATTCACGGGCACTTTGGAATCGCCAATGAATCGAACACACGTCTTGTAATGTGGGGAGAACACACGGAGAAAACCCACGCAAGCACGGGGAGGACATGCACAGGAGGAACCAGCTAACCACTGCACCACCGTGCTGCCCAGGTCAGTATCATGAGAATCCAAATTCAATCTCGGCCCGTCCGAACTAGGAACTGTCCAGAGCCTCTTTGTGGCATTACTTATGGAAATAAAATGTAAAATATAAAAATAAAATTAAATGAAAGAAGAGCATGGTCCCGGGGTCTGTCACATTACAGCACACCTTACTTGATCATACCTTACAGATAGTTTTAATTCGTTTTGTCGACTCTCAAGTCCATTCCAGTCCAGTGTCTAGTGTGTGTCTCTGCTTAAGACCTAATTAATTCTATAGCGCTTTTTACACTGGAGCATTGTCTCAAAGCAGCTTTAGAACATTATATTATCTTAAAAGGCCAATCCCAAATTTAGAAAGCCTAGGGCGACAGTGGAAAGGAAAAACTCCCTGAGGTAAGCTATTGAAGGAACATCGTCTTCTAATAACTAAATGATGGAGGGAGTTACTGCACTACTGGACCCGGACATGGTGGGACTGGGCTATTATTGATTATTATTATTAATCATTATTATTGAGCAGTATCATTATTAATGCACACTGTTCTAATTCAGCCTCACCCTTGATGTAACCCTTCTCCTTGACTGATTGCAGTGTGGGTCTCCTCTGGAGGAACTTGCGCAGTTTGTTGCGCACTCGGCCCTGCTCGGTGTCTGGACCGCTTGTGGAACTCTTCCTTGGAGCTGTCACAAAACACACAAGGAACACCTAAATATTTACATAGCATTACAAATATCTGTACAGCCATACAGGGTCAGTTCTGTAGTAAAGGTGAACTTGTGGGGAAAAAATATATATATATATACTACGATTAACTACGATTATTTACTCACCAGTATTCTTTTTCTCTTTCTCTGCAGGTTGGGTCGACTTTTCTATCACCTCATCCTCATCATCCTCTGAGAAATGCTCCTGATCCTGTAATCACACACACACACACACACACACACACACACACACACACACACACACACACACACACACAGACATACTACCGCATTAGTAATTACCATATCTAGAACATTGGTATATATATATATATATATATGTGGCATGGTTGCATTTCTCCAGGTCTGGTTTAATCTGGAAATACTTGATCACAAGCCCAAACTTGGTCGCAAGAGGGCGCAGAGACTCACAAAGTGTTTAATGGTGTACTGGATTATCTTGTGCCAGTCGTGGATGATGCTGTCAGTATCATACTGTATTAAATACTCCGAGCCATGGTGAGTCTTGAGCTGCAGAGGGACAAGCACAGTGTTAGACCGTGTGATACATAACCTCAGGACTCATAGGAAATGTAGATATTCAAAATGAATAACATCAGTTAATAATCAATTCCAAAGATATCTTACACGGAAAAATATACACACATTGATTAAATAAGCCATTCATTTTATTATTATCTTAATCCTGGTCAGGGTTGGGGGGAAAGGGGTTGTTTTCTTATATATTTACATCCTTCGTTATTGCCGTTATTTTTTTTTATTTCTTTTGCTTGAGCTATGAAGAGAATAACAATAAATATAACAACAACAGCAATTATCATAACAATAATTAATAACATAAAATATTAATGATGATACTAAAACAATGAGGATTATAATAAATATTAAGTACATATATATATATATATAGTAATTCATAATTCGTAATATTATTTAGATATTACTACTACTGCTAATAAGAACTATATATATTAACCAATAAATAAAGATATTATTATTATTTAAAAAACAAATAATAATACAACTAATAGTATACCTAAATAATTATGACAATATAATAACAAAGGTATAAAACTACAGTATTAATAGTGAATTGAAGTAAATAATGAATATTTCACAAGTATTATTATAATAATGACAATAGTAATGATCAATCGTAACAAAAAATTGAACACAATCACTAATATAAACAATAATTATATTATTAACAAGGATAAGAACTATGATTGTTTTATTATTATTATATTATTACTGAACATAATAATCTATTAATCACATATTTTATATTATTATTATGACTGTTAATAATAATAATTATTCATTAATTCCGAACAGGATCATGCTGAGGTTGGTGCCTATGAGGTTGGCATAAGGCGCATCATCCATTAGCACTGCAGCAGCTAGTAATCGAGGCACGCTTATACCTCCCTTTGTATATCCTCAGAGACAAGCACTTGGCCCTCATGGTCCTGACCAGAACAAATACTAATAAACATAAAGGGAACAAACTACCAGCAATATTATGCATTACTTTAACCTTTTGCTAAAACGTGAAGCAAAAATGTCAAGTACAAGCTTGAGGTATTTCCTTTACCTCCAGCACATTCTTCTTGCTGGACTTCTCCTTTGAGGCCTTGCAGACCGAGGCTCCTTTCAGCTCCACCGTGTACTCAGGGACGATCTGATTGGTCTTAGTCTGAGCGGAACAGCCAGTGTTATCGTGTATTATGTTCGCCTGATGTTCAGTGTGTAAATCCAGATTGCTAAATAGAATCTTACCACACTCCCACCGGGGGTTGATTTCGGATCTTTGTAGAAAGTCAGGATGCCTCCATGAAGTACTGACCATGACTGGGCCCAATTTTTCCTGTACGGTGAGATGATAATATTGGAATTAATCACTGTGACCAACAATCTGGTGCTATTAAGAATCCACCCCAAACATCTATGGACCACCATAGAACCAACACTACAACCGCATTTATGGGTAGTATCCAATTTTTTCCTCTGTTCTCCTTATTCTACACACTACATATCCACTCACCTGTCACCTAATTCAGTCCACCTTCGTTTACACCCACTGTCCATTTTTATCAGTTACGCTGTCCATATAAAAGCACGATGTAGTTCTATTTCTAATTCTCTAATTCTTGTTAGCACCATTTACTTTAATGGTCAGGACCCCCCCACAGGACCAGCATTACTACCACTTTGTAGGTGTACAGTCAGACACAGCAGCTCATCTGCTGTTGCACAGTTGGTGTTTGTCGTCCTCAAATTCTTCATGCTGAATACAAATACAACATTTGCATTTTGAAAATTGCCACCTGCTTTCCAAGAATGAACTAGTTCCATTCGGGTAGTGGATTTCATCTATATGTACATGTGTGCATTTTTATTATAACTCAAATACCAGTTAAAGAAAGCTTAAGACTAATTTACGGTACCTCAGTTTCTTCCCGTTATCTGCTATTCTGGTCTTGTTGAGAATGCCAGCTTTCTCCAGCAGTAAAGCCTAGTACAGTGAGAAAAAGAAAGAGATATTATTTAATCGGTACAACGAATAAACACCATTAAACCTTAAAACACCAAGAATGAGCCTCGACAAATAGCTCAACCATTTCAGGAACAAATTAATTCCGGTTTCCCATTTCTACTCAGTACTAAAAGAATGCCAGTGGCATCTTGTATTATGCCATTGTTAGCACTGATGAATATCGGCACCACTTGCTACGTCAGCCTTGCTGTCATATTGTACAGGTATGCACCGTTTTAACATCCATCCAATCAAAGTTTGTTTTCAAGCTTTAACAACAGAGATCGTCAAATTATTTTCAAAAGATATAATAGAAAACAAAAGAGGCTGTAGGAGTAAACAGGTGGCCACCTCAACAGCCAATCAACGCTGTGGATCCACAAGCACAGGTGAGAATTTAAGTGTGTGTGTGTGTGTGTGTGTGTGAGTGTGCGTGTGTGTGCGTGTGTGCAATTACGTTAGCTCACTAGAGATTGTTATAACTTGGCTGAGGTGTTTAGAGACATTAAGTGTAAGATACTATTATTACTTATTATTATACTATTCAGTAAGTTACTCAATGCTACCTAAACAGAACTGTAAATTCCATTTACAAGTGTATGTGCCTGTCTAGTAGTACTGTAGTAGTACTGCTTTGTTTCCCCCCAATACCTGTATATTCTTTCTAACCAGAATTACATAAAGTGTAAATATTCACTTGTTCATTCTCTGTTTCATCCGAATGATCTTCTGTGTTGTTTGTAATCCATCATAATATCCTCTTGAGTGTTGTGGCTTTCCGCTAGACACGTTTGTTACAGCACCCGGCTGTATTTTCTATAATTACTGTGATTTCTATAGATTAAAAATGAGATTCCACTCTTGTTTTCAATGGTATCTGGTAAACAAGCATTTACATTAGGTTTCACATAATGTGATGCAGCTGTTAAATGGTGCATACCTGTGCTGTATTGTATGGCATTGCTGTTAGTATTCTGTTTGGGCATCTCTGATCAAATGGCATGTTACTGTAATATAGTGGCACCAGTGGGCTGGTCACATGACCTAAGGGACAGGGATGCTTGGGAGCTCACCCCGGTGAAATAGATGAACGCACACCAAGATTGGAAGCTGTATGGAGAACACGCGACCGTAACTTCCCGCTGGCGTAACTGGACTTTAGAGTGTTTTAAACACTCTACTGACACTGACAGATCTCACCCCAGCGATGATACAAACCACAGTGGCTCAACAAGTATAGCAATGGTTCCCAATGGCACTCCGGTTCATATCCTGCCCCTGGTAAGGTAAGGTCTAACAGTTATATAGTTGCGTTTATGTCAAAACTTCAGTCAAAACTCCAGATGCGCCAGTGCAGATACGGCAGCTACAGTCCACGAGCCCCAGGTTACTAGTTATACATTTACACAGATATGAGTCTGTGATAATCCACCAACCCATGCAGCATGTGGTGCCTCCAAGTTGCAGTAATGTTAACTTTTGTAAACATGAAACAAGTAGAACAAGCCCAAACATGGCATATCTTTTCACATTCTAATGTATTATTACTGTTTATTTGCTAAATAGAACATATTGAAGGATAAAATGCACTCACAAATGAGGGTATATTTTAAAATGAATATGAAGCAATTGAAAAAGAAGCATTTTATTTTATTTTACTAAAGATCATCAGGAGAGCAAATGAAAAGTCGAAGAACGTAACTAACAAAGTTGTTTGATTACACAAATGAGATATAAACTCAATTAAGGTGATTGAGTAGTAAGTGATACATTTATAGAGGTGAACAGAAGCATGTTAAACTAGACCAGAGTGCCCCCATATTGACTGTTCAGTAAAGTGTATGGTCACCCAAGAGTGCCACACTGACAGTGATGGGGCATGGACAGGATCAGATTATCCAGCACATTTCTTATGGGATCCTCTTCAGATTCATTATGAAATCTCCCCTCATTTTTGTGAGCAATGTAGATCCGATTTGGCATGTACATTACGTTTGATCTGCCCCTGATATACATTAATATTAGAACTGAATTAACTTAGGTCTAAATTCAACTCCCTAATCTAGAGTTGACTAAATACTAAAACATTTTAAACCGCAGTAAAGATAACTAATTGCTTCAAACTGTATGCACTGATTGTTTGAAGGTAAATTTTGCAAAGAAATATTAGTGGTACAAAAATATGCCAGAGTTAGTTTAACTTTGTCCAAACGTTGTGTTAACTCCTGATAGAAAAAGTCAGTAAAACGTCATATTTTACCAGGGATGCCCAAACCTTTGCAAGAGACAACATTGTTAGTTTCAGCCATAAAAACTTCCGTAAACCCATCACACACCAGAAAACACCTTTATCTAGCGCTGATTTAACACAACCCTCATGACGTGGGAGCACGTAGGGACACACCTACAGTATATTATATTAACATATACTAACTTGTGACACAGTGTGATCGACCGCGTCGCATGCGTTCTGTTTGTGAAACCATGAAACAGGTTATGGAATGATTACTAAATCAGTAGGATGTCAGTGAGGTTGTGTTAAACAGTACTGGAACAAAAGACCGCAAAATTAGAACAGGACCAATCGGCATATCCCGTTCTCAGGCTGTGGACCTGCACGCACGTGGTGGGGGTGTGCATCTGTGCTGGACAGATTCCTCTTCAGCCTCGGATTTTCCTCCTTTCAGGAAAAGCACAACAGTTTTTTGGTAACACATTTACAGCCCCAACACGGAGTACACTGTCATTTGAAGTTACTTGTTGATAACTGCAGATGCACAGAATGTTAGTATTAAAAACATTAAATCCTTGGATTTTAGATGATATATAAACTGCCTACTCTCGAAGCTAATGGACTATCTTTAACACCTGTCAAGACTTGAGTGGAACATGGGGTGAATCAAAGCAAGTTATGAGTAAAAGAACTTTTAAAAAAAAACAGAACAGATTTACTTCTGTTTTATAATCATAACCATAAGGACAATTGAGAAGTGTCAGAAAAACAGTTTTTTTTCTGCTGAAGAGAAGGTAGATCCAACGTTCTTACCGGAGATACATCGGACGAATTTCCTATGCTTGATGCGTCGCTGGAGAAATCCGAAGCAATCCTCCTGTGTGTTGGGAAAAACTTTGGCTGGAAGGAAAAGAGAAATTTGATTGCTGAAAAGTGTTTGCGTTAAATATGCTATTGAATGCCTCAAATGAGCAGAGAATGTGTTTATTGTCATAAAAATTACAGCATGTGCTTAACAGTGTATGCACATAAAAGGCAGACATTGTGACCTGGCCTAGTCATATGAGCAAAACTATAGGCTACTTTTGACGAAACCTGTTCACTTTAGCTTAATAACTTACTATACTGTATGCACCACGCAGAAAATAGTGATTAGGGCACATATTCGGACACTACACAACTATAATCTAGTCACACAAGTATAATCTAGTAACAAAATGAGAGTAACTGTGCTTAAAAACTATCGCGCTAACCTGTTTTTAAAGCGTAATTTTTAAGCCACGTGGATATCAGGACGTAATCACAATCTGGCCAAAAGAGGGCATCCTTTACCAGAAGATACTAATCATTTTTCTGAAAACAACGAATAATCGTCTTGTTCAAATCTACAGTGGCCAATTCGGTATTTCCACATTCCGATTCCTGTCTGTTCATGTCATTCTGTAGCCAATGTATATAGCACACACAACGTAACTTGTTTCATTCACTTTCAGGCAGTTCAGCTACATTCGTAACATCTCTGGCGTTCTGGTCACATCTGACATGACTATAAGAAATAAATGGGATTAAACAGCAAGCAATTTATACTTGTAGATAAATCTGATCTGGCTTTTTTCAGGTCTGAATGACCACCGTCTGAGATTTCACTGACCAGAGAGATTGAATATGATCGTTGGTGATGTTATACAGACATTCTGCACCACAACCGCTGCAGTGCAACAGTGGTAATGTAACATATGGCTTAAGCAGGTTAATTACCTTATAATAAAGATAATACCCTAATACGATATGCAAACTGACACAGCACATAGCTTTACATTTACTCTGTTGTGTTTGTGCTGAAATTAACAGACTGTTTCTGTGTTGTCTCTTTAATAGCAGTGTGATTCCAAAAGCTTGCTATTCCATATTCCATATTTCTTTATGCATGAGCTATACATAATAACAATGAGCTTGATTTGACAACAGGACAGATGCAGCCAAAGATTAACACTTCCACTAGATCCTGATTACCGGAAAATCCTTTTTGCTGACTCCATCAGTGTCGACTCCGTTCCCGAGCACCGGTGGACCTGCTGCTGCTGGAGCCTTCCCACAAAGGTCAATACAGAATTGCAGTATAAGATAATAGCACCCCATATCGTCCATAAATATGAAATATAAATAAATATAAGAAAATCATTTCGTGCTGACCTCTGGCAGAGTCCACTGAGACTGAGAGCCATCTTTTGAGTAGTAATACGTTTTTCCTTTGTCGTCCTTCGATTGGATCCACTGTCAAGAAATAACGTTCAATTAGATTAATCTTTAACCACATACAGTTTTGGTGAAAGCCGATCCACGGACATCACTGCATGCAGGTGCAATATACGGGATTCAAGGCCATGGCAGAGCTGGCAAGAGTCGGCGCTGCATCGGCCAGGGACTCCCCTCCAGTTCATCAGCACTCGTTATGCCCAAATGTCTGTCTACTAGAGCCGTGGTTACCAACCTGGGGTCCCAACAAACAGCGCAGGGGGCCCATGGCTCTGAGGTTTCTTAAAATATTATTTTTACCGGTGAGATAAAATGAAAAAAATTAGCTGGAAATAAAATCTGCATATAAAACGACTTAAAAAAGATATTTAAGAAGTGTATGTTTGATTTTTAGGTAAAGCTGTCCAAAATAAAAAGGAGAAAAAAGAGCTATAATTATTTTTTTTACCAGAAAGATTGCATTGTGTGTTTGAGTTGAGGACTTGGGACTGGACTTGGGACTGGACTTGGGACTGGACTTGGGACTGGACTTGGGACTGGGGTGTCATGGAAAAAAAGGAAAAAGGAAGGGGAAAAAACAGAAGAAAGTTTAAAGTCCCAACAGCAACGTAGAGTTTGAATGCTCTTGCCAAATTATAACGATATGTGTATGTGTGTGAGTGAGTGAGTGTGTGAGTAAATGAATGAGTGAGTGAGTGTCCTACGACAGACTGGCTCCCCACCTAGAGTTGGATCCTGCTTTGCATCCTGTGCTACTTGCTTAGATCCTAACCCCTTGTGAGATGAATTAGGCAAGCATGACTTAACTTAATTATAATTGTATCGGTTGTATGTCACTCTGGATAATGGCTAAATGCAAACCAATGACTGAGTAACATTTATTAGTTATAACACAAATGGTCAACAGAGCAGGGTATTCTTCGAAAATGCCCATCCCAGAAGAGCAGCAGGTAAATCATGTAGCTCTCTGCCTCTGTGTTGCAGGTGTAGACTTAATTTGTTTACCTGTTGTTGTGTGTGGTCATTGGTGAACACCGTTTTCCCTCCAGGACCAGTACTGCAGCTGTAGCCTGATGGCACAGGAGTTCCCGGATCCAGTATGACTCGAGGGAGTTTGAGCTGGGGCAGGTTTGTGTCTCTGGGGGATTGGGGAGGTAAAATCTCCAGCTCATCTATAGGATAATCCTCTTCTGGTAAGGGGGGCTGAATTAAAATGAGATATATGTGATAAATCACTATGGCATTCGAAGTAGAGTCAGAGCAAGGTTACAGAATACAAGTTACTTAATTCTGAGGAGGTGTGGCCTCAGGTACAATTCAGTTTCATTAAAGAAGTGTGGCCTTTGTGCCATTTAGTTTTACTGAGGAGGTATGTTCTGCTTAGTTCTGCTAAGGAGGCGTGGCCTTTGTACACTGGTTCTACTAATGAAGCATGGTTTTTGTGTTCTACAGTTGCAATAAGGAGGCGTGGTCTTATGCCCTTCAGTTCTAATAAGGAGGCGTGGTCTTAATTCCCTTCAGTTCTAATCAGGAAGCTTGGCGTTTATACCTGGCAGCTTTGCAGTTGTAAAAAAGAGGCGTAGCCTTTGTGCCTTTTAGTACTATTAAGGAGGTGTAGCCTTTGTGTCTTACAGTACTAATAAGGAGGTGTGGCCTTTGTGTTTTACAGCACTAATATGGAGGTGTGGCCTTTATGTCTTACAGTACTAATATGGAGGCGTGGCCTTTTTGTCTTACAGCACTAATATGGAGGTGTGGCCTTTGTGTTTTACAGCACTAATATGGAGGTGTGGTCTTTCTGTCTTACAGTACTAATATGGAGGTGTGGTCTTTCTGTCTTACAGTACTAATATGTAGGCGTGCCCTTTTTGTCTTACAGCACAAATATGGAGGTGTGGCCTTTATGTCTTACAGTACTAATAAGGAGGTGTGGCCTCTGTGTTTTACAGCACTAATATGGAGGCGTGGCCTTTATGTCTTACAGCACTAATATGGAGGCGTGGCCATCAACAACTGCATTACTGTCCCAAACACAGCAATATTTTTTCCTTACCGGCCCTTCTGTCTCTTTGGACTCTGTTGTGCTGGTTGTGCTGAGCGCTTCCGGAATTTACCATGAGGTTTGCTTTAACGAGGCATTGTAGTAATAGAGTCTTCCTGTCTCCTCATCCAGATGCTGCTCCCAGTCTGAGCCCGGGGAGACAGACGGAGGCACAGAGGTAGGGGCAGGTACAGAAGGGGCTGGCATGGCTGGGAAAGGCGGTGCCGAAGTGTCCATTCCCACAACAGGAAGGGGGCTCAGAGGGTGCAGGGGGCCACTGTCCTGCTCAGTCTTTTCTTCCCAGTCGGGAGAATCTGGAGCTGGGCTGAGAGAGAGGCCAGCGGACGAGCAGGTGGAGGTAGAGGAGAAGGCTAGGCGAGACGTGACCTTCTTCAGTTCAGTAACATTAGCGTACACCGCTGTCGTAGGGTTCTCAGGCTCCGGCTGTGGAAACAAAAAGAAAATGTCTTTAAACTTAAACCCATCTACTCCCTCTAAAGTAGGATTAACCACAGACTAACATTTCAGCATATCCCCTGAACTAAAAAAGACTGGAAGATCCGCCTAATTAAAATGTTCAGATGGAAGCCAAAGCGCAGCTGTGGGCCACTAAGATGTTACGTGACTTTTGTAATTTTTGTAAAACACTGAAGGTGGATGGCATAACTTAGCTCAACATTAAAAAGATCACGGCTGGTGGAAGAGCATTTTCTTATAAAGCTCCACAGCTTTGGAATAGTCTTCCTGCTTCTGT
>JAYJMA010019095.1:0-12256 GCA_036873895.1 Parotocinclus cabessadecuia
TGTGATTTTATTTGCTGTGAGGGTCGAGAGACACACACACACACACACACACACACACACACACACACACACACACACAGCTTTCTAGATAAAATATCCACTGATGAATTGATTCTCCCCGCCTCTAAACACAGATACTGGCTTTATAATTGGGATTTGGTTACCCCAGTAGATCAGTGAGTTTATCATCAGTATTTTGGAATATGATTTCATTAGATTTCTTAAAATAATAATAATAATTATATCATTCACATAAATAATGATGGTAATAATAATGCTATTCACATAAATGTGTATATATAATAATAATAATAATAAATAATATGTAATATTAATAAATTAATAAAATAATACAAATATTTATAAATGAATCAAATAAATAATTAATTAATGAAAATAAATAATAATAATAATATTCACATTAACAATAATAATTATATTAATAATAATAATAATTATTATTATTATTATATCAGTAGAGGCTATTATTTGTTTATTTACTATTTTTATCTTCCTGATGTTCCTATTTAGTTTTGTTTTTTTTAATTATTGTTCTCATTAGTATTTTTATATTGTTTTTTAAATTATTATCATGATCATAATTATATTGTTAATATTTTATATAATTTTATTTATATTATACAAATATTATTTAATGGAAGCACACGTATTATTTTGTAATGTTATATTATATAATGTTAAATTATTTTAAATATTGTTGCTAGTATTATACTTCAAAACTGAGTGACTACAAAAAACAAAACAAAACTGATCCAAACCGTCGTCCTGTTTGTGTGGGTTTACTCCAGGTGCTCTGGTTTCCTAGCTGTTCTAAAATCAGGTTAATTAGGTGCTGGGTTAATTGCTGTCTCTAAATGACCCCATTAATGCTGAACTGGCTTTAAATAAACAACAAGCAAGCAAATTGTGAATGTTTTCTTTTTCTGTACAGAGCTTTAGACTTTAGTCAGTAGATAAATGCTTGTTAAGAAATTCTATCCATGCCCTGGTGTTTTTGTTCTTTTCCAGTCTGCGATTCATATAAAACTCAATATACTCTAAACACTTCGACTTTAACCAGGGTCTCTCCGGAGAGCTTTTATTCTTATACAAGTCCATATGAGAGCAAATATACAATCTAATTTGCTCATTTGGCTCTTTTTTTTTTAACCTCTTTCATGTGTGTGTGAGACGTTCCAAGGCCAGAGTAGGATATTCTCTGGAGCTTTTCTTTTCACCAGCAGTATATTCGTGTTCGTGTTTAACTGTTATGTATATAAAACATCGAATTCAACTCAATTGTATTTCTATAGCGCTTTTTACAAAGGTACATCGCAAGCCTAGGGCGACAGTGGCAAGGGAAAACTCCCTGAAAATAGAATGAAGAAACCTCGGGAGGAACCAAGACTCAGAAAAGGGACCCGTCCTCCATGGGTGGCCTAAATGTTAATTAAATAAACACTTAAGTATATTACATTATATCTTAATTATAGGTAAATAACAATGCAAATCAAATAGCAAACCGATAATACAATTTAAATTAGTAGTTTAAAAAAAATAAACTAAATTATACAAAAATAGACTGTAAAATCAGTCCTCGGTGGGAGGCCCTTGGAAGGACATCGTCTCCTGGAGGGAGTTCCTGCACTCTGGTGGAACCGGTACCGGAATATCGGATCCGGGCGAAAAGAGAAAGTGTAGTTACTTATGGGTTAGGAGCACAGAGTCTATTATTAATCGCTAATGCCATGTGCAGCATGACAACTCCGGCAGCACTACTATAGCAGCATAGCCAAAGGGAGAGAACCAGAAGGAAACACAGCCAAGAGCCGACCTGAGCCAGGGGTCCCGGTCTAAATCGAACCAAAAACCTGAGTAAATAAGAATGGTTTTAGCCTAGGATTAAAGATTTGGAGAGTGTCTGAATCTCTAACCAAAGTGGGATATAACCATGTATGAAAACAGCAAAATGAAAATAAAAATGCACCTGGATCAATGTGTGTGTTGACATGCACTTAGTAATCTTATTTCTGCGCTCATCTGATCCAGAGAGCCGGATTTGATCCCGGTAATCAGAGTACTCGTAGCACCTGATCTCAGGAGTCGGATTTGGGAGAAAAAAACAAGGTCCTTTTTCTAAGAGGTTTCAATTCTTATTTACCTGGAATGGGTAAGGGATTCTTGGGATCTGGCAACCCTGAACTAGACTCAACATATTTTTAGACGTTTTGGAGACTCTGAAATGCAAAAAATTGTAAAGAAAACGAAGATGTTTGGCTATTTATTCGAGTTAAAAACCCGAGCTTACCTAACAGGTTTCTGTGCCTTTATTGCCTGGTTGCAAAGTGGAAATCAGATTGTTGCCCGAGTCCCGTGAACCTGTTATCCAATTACTGAATCAGAATCTGGTTTCCTGCAGTTATCGAACTATTAAGTGCACGCAAACACACACAATGTTTTCACGGATCTGACCAGTGCTAAAGAGGACCATAAAAAGTTCACTTTAAAAACAAAACGCCCTTAATTAGAGAGCAGGTAATAGGGATGCACCAATAGCGGGTTACCCCTATACGTGGCAACCGGTACCAGTTTACAGCAGCATAACGTGGGCCAGGAGGGTGAAGAAGAAAAGTCAGTAATGCTGGGAAATATTTGGGCACATGTGAACGTTTAGCGAGGCGCATTTCATTTTGGTACCATCACAAAGTGAGGAACGTGTATAATAAAACTGGAATGATTTTCTGCTCGTATCGGTGCGCAGGATTGGCATGAGGAGTGTTCGGGATTCAAAAGCCCATAGTTTTCAGGGCTACATTGTTTAAGCTTCCCTGTCCGGCATCTAATATAAACTCAAACATGGCGGCTTTAAACGCGTCATGTGACGCCAAAAGAGGGCAAATGAGGAAGCACTTACCCTTGCTTTGCTTTTAAAGGCCAAAAACTTTTAAGGTTTTAAGCTAACCTTAGGATTTCCGTTGTTTTCTGTCTTATTATTCAATGCTTCATTCCTATTCTGTACTCACTCACGGTGAGAGACAGTGCTGGTTTCGCTTTGAGCTCTGGCTTGCCAGTGAGAAGGTTGCACGTCCAGATCAGACGCTCAGGACTGGCCTAGAAGTCCCTGGTAGGAGGGGCAACCTCTCGGAACCACCCTGGCTCTGACCCTTCTCCCCCTGCACCGCTGTCCGTTGAGCTCGATAAGAAAAGGGTTTTACTCAGCAGAGCATGTGACCGTTTTAGAACAGAACATGATAGAACATCTAGAACATGATATCAAAACCACACACTCCTCCCATAACCTTTACGTATAACTGTACGTATAATATGAGCCAAGGAGATACACTCTGAGAATTACTATTATTATTATTATTATTATATAATAGAATGAAACTGTTGGGGCTTTGAGCAAACCCCCTGACATTTACAGCCCAGATTAATAGGATAAAGACGTCTGCGAAACTGCTGTAAGAAAGTTTTAGGGGCGGCCCGTACGGTTTACGGTATTTTTATGTATTTTTTTAATGAATGCTTTTGTTTATTTCCCACATAATCGGAAGGAGAGGTGAAGTTTGACTCCGTTATGTGTGTGCAAATCATAAACAAAGATGACCGTTTGCAGTAGCGACCTGGGTTTCGGTCTCGTTGGTCAGATGGAGGGGGGGGACAGGTGTGGGGATCATCTCCCAGCCCTGCCACGGTGATTCCTGGCCAAACTGTCACGGATCCCTGTTTGTGCCTCTCTGGACCCTCACATGAGCCTGGCGAGGATAAAGCGGGGGTTGTTGCCGGAGTTGCCACTGAAACAGGAGCGATAATATTGAGACGCTGTGGATAAAGAGGAGGTTGAAATCGCTGCTGCATTTCTGTTCTGCTCTCTCGTCGTACCGGTGTGTTAGTCCACGTCCTGCCAGCACTGAACGTCATCCCTGCCCCCGTTCTAACGTTGGGCATCGTGTGGCCACTGGAGCCGAGGGCGTGTCTTTCTTTGGCAAAAACCGACCTCGTAAAAAAACCTAAATCGTCGTCCGGAGCGCGCGTTTGCGCCGCGCTTTCTAACCAGCGCTCTGCATCCCGTCTCGTCTGGTTTTGCCGTTCGCTTTCCTTGGCAAACGCAACAACCGCGCCGAATCTCAGCAAGTTTCCATTCGTTACTTTCCGGGCCGGTTTTCACCAGTTACGCTAATGAGAACCATAAGAGCCCCCTCTGCTCTCATCGCGTGTTTAGCGGCTGCGTTTTGATTTCGGGGGCTTTCGCTCAACACGCACGTCCCAGTCCCGGTCAGGGTCTGCTTACAGATTTATTTTCTGTCCCCGTGCCCCGACCGTGCGCTGCTAGAGCTTTGGTCCTGGCCTCAGAATCGCGGCTACGTCCCCTGATGAAACCCAAACCTGTTTGTGCACCTACTGACACGTTCGGTGGCTGAGGGATCTGACAAATAGACTCAGGATGTGGGGGCAATATCTGATCTGTTTCCTAACATGTCGGGGCAGGTACAGCGCCGTGGCCGACGGGGAGAAAGAACAGCTCGGCTAGGCGTGTTTGAGGAGAGCTAAATGTAATGGAAAGCTGTCAGAAAGCACTTCTCACACACACACACACACACACACACGCAGATCTGCATGTTAATCTGCCTACCTTAGGCTTGGCAGGGTGTGAGTATCGATTAGAAACCGAACAGCTGGCCATGTGCATGTAATTAGCGGTCGTTAAAAGGTAACCCGAGTGCAGCCTTTTCTCCCTGCCCTAATCTCTCTCTCTCTTTCTCCCTTTCTTTTAAAGTTGCAGATGAAAGCAAAGCAGGAAGCCTGCTGGGGCAAAAGTCAGGTAAGGAATGCATGCATACACACATTCGCAAACACAAACAGCTGGCCCCATGCATCAGGCCGCCGTCTCGTTGATGGAGGGCCTCCGTCTGCCGTGATGCTGATGGATGGAGGCCTGAAGATGCGGGGCCTGTGAGGGACAGCAGCAGCCCCATATGCTCAAAGGCTCATCCCAAATGGCCCGGTCAAAACGACTTTACTCCACACAGCTCGGGGATTCTTTGGATACTGATTGAGCATGACGAATGACCGCAATGTTCTCGTTACCAAAACCCAAAGATAAATGACCCCCAAGCAGCTCCTCCGCTCCGCCGGTTCTTTGTCCTGGACGTAGTTTAGCCGAATCAAACGAGCCGTTTTCCAGCCTGTTCAAATCGAGTCCTGCTGGCCTGAAATGAATGGACGTATGGACCGTATGGACCGTGCCGCAGCCCCGCCGTTTGAGGACCCAAAAGTTTGAGGACGCCCACGGTGATTGTTACATTATGTTTCTACTCGAGTTTGGAACAAGGCTGTGAGGCTGGGTTTCTTTCTAATTCTTTAGGTTTCCTAAAGGAGCCGAGGTCGGTGCTGTGTGCTAGCTGGCTAAGTTTTCCGTCAAATTTCATTACGCCTGTTCCTTTGTGGACGGCATAGCGAAGTCGATGACCTATCATGGGGTCGAACCATGTCCCTGAGGTGATCAGTACCTTGGAGACTCCAGGTCGGAATTCTTCCTTTTCTGAGCCTGAAGCAACAGAGCACAGTCATCGGAAGGGGTGTCTACATACTTTTGCACTTTTTTTTTTTTTTTTTACTTTTTTGTGAAATGAGGCTCAAATTTCTCAATGTTGTCACTAGGGCTGGCTCGATACCGTTTTTTTTTTTATGCCCGATACCGGTATTGATACTGCGAACTTGAACATCTGGCGATAAGGATATGAAACACTGGCGGTGCATGCACTGCACTCGGCTGTTTTAGCTTTAGCTGACGTGATGAGCGCGCTGCTAGCTAACAGTTTTATCTCGAACTTCCAGCTATCGCTCACGTCCCACGTCTCTGTTTACGGCGCGTCGTCCAAATTGCAGCAAAGCATAAACGTGATAGGAAAGATTAAACTGATTAAACTGGACGCTCAGGTCCACTCGACGAGCTCAGCTCGCTACTGGAGCTCGTTCCCTCCCTCTTGAACGAGGGAGATGATGCCGCAGAGTAGAGAAAGGAAAAGCAGTCAGGGAGACCTTCTCCCATCATGCAACTGTCCTACTAAACACCCCGCCCACACTCCCGCGGCCAAGTTTTAAAGATCTGGAACGTGACTTTAGAAAACGGAAGCGTTCAGTGACGGTTCGTTTTACTGATTTGTGTATTAGTCAATCTTTCATTGGTGAATGTTACTTTAAAACGTGGCGTTTTCTTGCCGATCTTTGTTCCCCGTCCGTTTAGTTTTCGCACCGTGCTCTGCGAAACAATCCACTGAGTGCGTTTACATGCATTTAATAATCCAATAACTGCAGAAAATCAGATTTCTTCAGTAATCCGATCATGCACTTAAGTAATCAGATCAGGAGAAACCTCCTGCTGTACGGAGCTCCAGGCCAAAATGAAATTTCTACTTTTCGACCAACCGATAATCTTCAAACTTATTTTAGCTTATATTTTGATTACAACTGTTCCTGTTCTTCTTATTCTTATTCTTATTGTCCACATTCTACATTTCCTCGCGCGTAAACTGCAACAAAGCCTCTCAGCGGGTGCTGCCTTTAATCCCAGGGTTGCCAGATCCCACAGTGCCAATACACTTTCAAAAGGTCCTTCCGTAAGTGGTTTATTAGAAAACAGGCTTTGTGTTTTACTGCTCAAAAAAATAAGGGCATGTTTCGATACGAAATTAAATAATATTTTTATGTTAAAAAAAAAAAACAAAAAAACATCTCCCTTTATATGTTAATATTAGGTGATATTTCATTAAGGGACGTTTCATTTTGTAACATCCCCTACTTTTTGTGAGAAGTATAGTTTTGCCCAACTGTAGATCAGTGTAAATGTTTGTAACGTATGTAAGGAAGCTATGTTTTATAAATACAGTAAATCCTCGATCTAAGATGGATTTAGTTTGCGAAAGTTTTGTCTAAAGATCGTAAATCGGGAGAAATCAAGGCTCAAAAACGCGCAGCTCTCAACTACCTATATTTGTACGAGACTTTATGGAAAAAATAGGTACAAAGTCGCTTCAAATAAGAGGACCTGGCCACTTTCCGCTTCTGGGACAGCTCTAAGCTTCGCCGGACACGTGTGTGTGTGTGTGTGTGTGTATGTGTGTGTGTGTGCATGCGCAGACTAAGAAAACGGACTGAAATCAGAGCAAGGGGATACATGCAGTAAGAAATCAGATAACTGAGGCCAAATCCAGCTTTTTATCTGATTTCTACACCAGTATTTGGTTATTCGTGAGCATTTGAGTAATCAGATTTATTATTAAGGGCATTTATAATGCTACGTGCTCAATAATCCTCCGCTTTCTATCTGCCTGCTCCATATATGCTCTATTTCTATATTTTCGATATCTTTAATTTTATATCTTGCATCGTTTGAAAACGAACAAGCGGCACCATGTTGCTTTCGGCCTTCAGGACTGCAGTCTGCTTTTCCATCCCCAGGTATTGCACGGTTAACGCGTACTAGTTTTCTGCCATTCGGAAATGAGCTGCATGCGATTTAATTTCCTATGCTAATACGAAGAGATATGGACGTTAAACGATGCGGTATCGATTCAGACTGGGGTCTCCGTAGTGGCGTCACCGCTCCCTAGCCGTTTTATATTCTCACGTTCTCTGAGAAACTCTGCTCCGTCTTCGTGACAAGCTCGCCGTCCATAACCGGCCCCTGACTAATGGCTCGCTTCTCGACTTTGGCGTCTGCCATTTATTTATTAATTTTTTTCCCCCCTCTGCGCTCGCAGTAGAAACCGGACTGGTAATATGTTTAATAAAGCGATCCATTCTGCCGCAGATTTACTGATGCTCACGCTAATGTTTATTGACAGGCCTTCGAAGGCTTTGCTGACGAGGTGGGTTCGGTGGAGCCTGGCGCTCGAAAAAAGGCCCCAGATGCCTCTTCATGAGCTTTGACATATTTAATTAGCGGGATGGTCTTAAGAGCCTTGGCCGCACGCTTTTAATCTACCTAAAACCTCCTTAGTGCTGTGGTCTGCGCTCTCGTGCTCGCTCGACCCGTCTTTCTGTCTCTTGGCCGGCCGTAGTGCGAAGTCTCGCCCCGGGGTGCAGTTCAAACTGGCGTTACACCTTCCAATACCTCGGCTCTGTTTGAAAAGTCTACGGCCAATACATCAGAAAGAAACTGGAATCCGCCGGAAGAAAAATAGGATTTCGGTGTTTGCCGTCTTTCATGGTGATAATCGAGCCTAATTTAGTCTGTCGCTAGATTGTTCATGTCTTAATGTGGTCTGTGGGGGTCCTATGGGGGTCCTAAACGCTAGTACAGGGTGAGACGGGGCAAACTATACCCCAGAAAGTATGTAGACAAACAGATGGACTACAGTCTCTAATTGTAGAACTACAAAAAGAGGAACAGGTATAAAGGGTAAAAACAAGGCGGCGTTCCTAATAAAGCGGCCACTGATTGTATAGACCGTACTCTGCAAAAGTAGTCCGTTAGCTTTGTTGTTTTAGGAGTGCTAAGATGACTATAATAATAATCGGACCCACAATCTCAAACTGATGTCCGTTATTCCCTACAATTCTCTTTCCCCCTGATCTTCGGTCCAGTTTTTGTGAGCTTTTAGCGAAACTTTGCCCTGTTCCTCTTCTGAAAGAGCGGCTCCTTGGTTGCTACCCTTCCAAAAAAAAAAAAAAAAAAAAGGATTTTTGAGCCTGAGAAACAATTAAGTATGGTCATCATAGTGTAGCGTTTCCTAAACTATCGACACCAATCCAGCGGTGGCTAAATACTTTAGCACAGCACTGTAGACGTTGACGAATTCGTTTTCGTTTTCACCGCTGCTTTATTGAATTCATACTTTCTTAAGAGTGTTTGGTAAAACGTATCTTCGCGAGTAAATAAACTACTATGAAAGCGACAGACCAGTTTTGACCAAAAGTAAAGATTGGTAAAGAACTGGCTCCCGGTGCTAATCGTCTTCGGTTCGGTTCTCACCCCTGGTGAGGAAAGGTCCGTCTGTGTTTGTAGTCGTTTATTTGTTCTTAAGTTTGGGATCAGAGGTAATTCGATTTTTAGCTCCTCCCCTTCTTCCCCCTGCTGCTTGAGGCTTTATGTGAAGGGGAGCCAGCGCAGAGTCAGTGTGGCATACGAGCAAAGCATTCTGGGAAATACTCTCTCTCGCTGGCTGTTTGCACAGACCGCAGGCCACGGCGTTTCGGTTCCAGAGCAAACACCCGAGTGGAGTCGAGTCGAGTCATGGAAAACACGGGGCTCGCCAGAACCGGGACGCTTCTTATGGAAACTCTGAGCGGTTCATATTCCCTCGTTTCTGATGTGGCCGCGAAGAAGCCGCAGCCTGTGCTTTTCTTACCTAGATGCGGCGCGAGCTCGGCTTTGCGGTCTAAACCTAAGCCTGAGAAACATAACCTGAATATATTCGTGCCATGAATCACAAGCCTCGTTTTCATCCAAAGCGAAAAAAAAAATAAAGAAATGAAAAATCACCCCGTGCAACATAAAGCTTATAACATGAGCCTTCGACTGAGCTAATCTGCTTTTTCGAGACCGTCCCTTTGACACCAACCCCCTCCGCCCCCCGGAGTGGCGTCCGCTGAACCGTGGATGAGCGAGAGATTCAGATCCCCCCCCCCCAAAAAAAAAAAAGGTGTGCTTATGGCCGGGAGGTATTTGGTGAAATATTATCCCCTGGCTGTGCGAGGCAGGACCAGGCCGACCGTGCCTGTATGCAAGACCGGCTCCTCATTAATCTGAGGCTCACGGCTGATCTCACAGTCCGGCTCGAACCCGCCCTAAAGCACAAAAGAAGCACCTAACCTAACGTAGCATCTTTACCTACCCTATAGGTGCGTTTTGTAGGTCTGTAATAACTAACGGTGACCCAACACCTTGCTCCCGTTACACGTCAAACACGACGCGAAAAAAAAACTGTACAGGCTGGACAACTTTTTTGCCTGGTTCAAATAAAATGTCTTTAAGCGACAAAGCCGTCGTCGCAGAAAAGTGCGAACGCTCATGTTGGGTCTGGAGCATAAGTTTAAGCTTGGGCTCCAGTCGAATTTTTGTTTCTAATTTTACTACTATATTTATTTCTACAGTTTCCACTATAGTTTATACCTGAACCCATTTGTGAGCGAGTAAAAATGGCTCTGCGGTTCCAGGGAGGAGAGGGATCAACAGAGGGCATAGAAACGGAGGAAACGCGGCCAAACATTTCACATTTTCACCTTCCGATGAAGTGCGTGTGGTGTGGGAGATGACATCGTTCCACGAATGTGAAGTATTTGACTGCTGTCTGAGTAAATTGCACAAAAATCACAGGAGTGGTTCATAATTAAAATCGTACGCTAGGTTTATCGGTCAGGAGCTTTGTTTCTTTTTGTTTCAGCCCCTTGAAGTAAGAAGTGAAAATTGATATCAACCCTACAGTACATTTAGAAACACCGAACGGATTCAGGTTGGCCCTAATGAAATAATGGAGGTATCTCAGTGGTTAGACTGTTGTTCTGGACTGTTAAAGCTTTGAAACGATGGGACCAGAAGGTCCAGGGTTCAGATCCCACCTCGTGGGAAGCTCTTTTGAGCAAATCTCTGGATAAGAGCGTCTGCTGAATCCATGGTGGCCTGGTGGTTAAGGTACTGGACTATGGACGGTCCAGGGTTCGAATGCCACCTCTGCCACCGTTGGGTCGCTGAGCAAGACCCTTAACCCACTTTATTAATTGTGAGTCGCTTAGGATAAGGTCGTCTTAAACCCAAGAAATAAAAAAAAGCAAGAATTCTGTCATTTATTGTTTTCGTAGACTCTTGGGTCGGGATGAGGGGGTTGGGGGGTCGGGGTAGGAATGGGCTCCAAGGTAAAACGGTTGGTGGCCACTGTGCTAAATGACCAAACGTACAAACGTCAGAAGTTTATGAGCTCATATCCAGTTCCTCAGGCTCCAGCTGTAAATCACTTGAAGGACACTGATAATTCTACTAATAAAATCATGATGACCGTCTTCCATCCGCCACTCTGAATTAGGACATAAAGCTGAGGCACAACCCAGCTCTGACTGGTCCGCCCTCGCATCATCTTTGGTCGGTTGCGGTGCTGTGGGAGGGCAGACGCCCCAGCTCCTGTCGTTGTTGCGTTCTGGAGCCATCTGCCCTCGCTCGATGATCTGTATGCAAAAATATGAGACGTCAGGCACTCGTTCACACCGAGGCCAGTGCAGGCTTGACAGTTGCAACGAGAAGCAGGCGTGAAAGCAGCAGACGCTGCTCGGCTGCGTGTAACGCGATGCCACGTCGTGTTCTGCCGGGGAGGGGAGGGGGGGGGGTTCTCTCCAACCGAACGTCGAGCAAATGTCTTGCTCAAATAACAGCCAAAACCACTAGCACACGACGGCCGGTCGGCACGAACACGGACGAGCAACCGCCGTCTGACCTGACCAAACAGTTTCTATATCTCTAACCCACTGGAGGTTCAGGGACTTCGTTCAGCTTTATGGGCGCCCACCTTGCGTATAAAAAAATAAAAAAAATAAAAAATTATCTGAGTTTAAAAGGAAAATGACTGACAGGCAGGGAGAGAGGGGAGCGTGCAGCTGTTTTGCCTTTGTTTAACTGTTCAGACAGAAACTTCCCGAGATCTGTCTGAGGTTTAACATGAAGCGCCAAGAATGCCAGCCCGTCCAGGTCAGGAATTTTTGTGAAAATAAATCTGCAAAATAAGGATCCGTCGCTAAGAAACGTGAGCGCAGCACGATGTCCGAGATGAAATCAAGAGATGAAACATCAGCAGGTCTGGATTTAACGCACGACTTATCGTTTGCCAGTTTGCTGCGTAACGACGGCCATCGTTAGACGTTTCATAACGTGCGAATACCCTGTAAAAGGCTGGCGAAAGGCGAGCGATCGCACCTCGTACCAGGGGCATGATTAAGGCGTTGGAGAGCTTCCACATTTCTGCTTCAGCTTTCCACTATGTACTGGAACATGAGCTCGCGAAAACGTTAAGCAAGTTGGGCTCCGACGT
Organism: Parotocinclus cabessadecuia; assembly: GCA_036873895.1. Classification (NCBI taxonomy): domain Eukaryota; kingdom Metazoa; phylum Chordata; class Actinopteri; order Siluriformes; family Loricariidae; genus Parotocinclus; species Parotocinclus cabessadecuia. Next base: position 12,024 of record JAYJMA010019095.1, read on the forward strand.
TTATTAAAGAGACCTGGCTTAGTGTTCGCTTTACGATGCTTTGATGGTTTGAGGGCTTCAGGAGAGTTGAAGGTCTTTCGCGCCGAGCTCTGCAAGCCGTTTCTGCGCCCTTGTCAGGCTGAAACAGGAAAATGACCTTCACATAGAAAGGTCTCCCTATAATTTTGGGCATGTGGCGAAAGCGTAGCTAATTAAAGCCGTAGCGTGCGTGCCGTGTTTGCGTTCCATATGCT
>JAYJMA010019104.1:0-12256 GCA_036873895.1 Parotocinclus cabessadecuia
CAGTTTCTGAGCTTGAGTTTACTCCCTCCATTGCTGCTGTTCTATGAATGCCGGCGGGAAGCTGTGGCTGGAAGCACCGTTGACTTGTAGGCCGTGTAGTTCTTTAGAATTGCATTACTGTAGGTTGGCCAAATGGCGGTGCCTATTTTATGGTTATCTTTTGTCTTATTTATTGGTTCCCACTCCCGTCTGCTCCCGTTAACTTTTTTATCCTGTACCGTCCCAATCACGTACGTAATAGTTAAGTTGAGTCCCATCCCGCAGGAATCCCGTGGGAATCACGTGACCCGTGGGATTCCTGAAAAAATGTCCGCCTCTAAGAGAGAGACAGACAGACAGACAGAGAGAGAGACAGACAAAGAGACAGATAGAGACAGATAGAGAGGTGACCAGACAGCACTCCCCACAAGGCCAAAAGTATTGGGACACAAACACCTCTTCGAGCTGAGGCAGTAAGCTGTATCGTTTGGTTTAGTACCATTCAAACTCTTCTTCTAGACTGATTTATCTGGAGCAGATAGTGTGGGTGCAGCCCGGCTGGTAGAGTCACAGGGTTCAGTCATCACACGTCCTAAACTTCATCATATTTATTAAAACTCTGCAGCTTCAAAGTGGAAGCCACTGTAAAGTGTCAGCGTTCACATGAACCACTAAACAGAATAGGCTTATCATCTAAACATCACACACTATATATACATACATACATACATCCATACATACATACACACACACACAAAGATCCTGCTTCCATCTATAAACGACATTAAAAGGCACGGTCAGATTTTCGGTATGACAGCGCCCCCTGGAGGTGAGAGCTTGTTAGGAACGTTAGGAAGTCTTATCGAGGTACTCGAGGTTTGGAGCGTCAAGTCTTTGTTCCATCTCTCTGTTCTTGGTGAATTCGATCAGCAGGTCCATCACCTCCCCCCGGTACACATCCGGGATCGGCTTCGCCCCTAACACACACACACACGCGTATGAATATGAAACAGTAGTCCTAATTATCTGATGATCTGATGGTGGAGGGCCGGTCTGATATCTGACCTGTAGCCCAGTAGTAGATGTCCCAGTCATTGCTGGGCTCGTTGATGATTCGGTCGTACTGCCGCAACTGAGATTCACTCATGGTCTCCAGGTACTGCTTGGCAAAGAAGCTAAAACAAACAGAGCACATGGATGGGTGTTACAGAAAAATGTTTCTGTCCTAATACTTTTAGCCACTCAATACTTTTGTCTCAATCATTTTGACCATGTTAGCTTGTGTCCTAATACTTTTGTCCATGTTGGTTTGTGTCATAATATTTTTTGGCCAAATGGGAGTTTGAGGGCTTCGTGTGAATTAATCAGCTGACCAAACAGAACAAAACTTGCCCTAAAACCGAACCAAACTCCACTCATTCACGTTCTACACCTGCTCGGGACTGGAACCTGGCTCGGGAAGTTGGTAGATTAGTGTATTAGAGGGCTGGGATTTGAACCAGGGTCTCTGTACTGATCAGCGTTATAGGATTTGCAGGTTAGGATAAGTCAGTTCCAGGATGGAGTTATACCTGAGCAGGATGCAGTTTTCCAGCATTCCTCTTTTCCTGCTCTCGTACAGCAGGCGTTTCCTCTTCACATCCACCGGCTCATCCCTTCTCTCCTCCCAGGGTGGCAGCGGGATCTCGATCAGCCCCGGTTCTGGAGCGTCACCACGGTAAGATCGGTTCAGTACCCAAACCGGACCTGCTGAGCTCTGAGGAGCGTTCACAACACCACGCAGAACCTGAGAAGAAACAACAACATGATGCAGTGGCAGATCTGCGTGAAACATGAGGTTGTGGGATCGAATCCAGCTCTACCACAAACAAAATTATGCATAAGATCAGTTAGGTTCCAGCTGTTTAATATCTGTAGTTATAAAAAAACATCAGAGAGAGGGTCCACCCGTGTTATGTGTAAAACAGGCTCAAGTAAATAAAAAAGTAAAAGTTTACATTCGTTCATTTACAACACCTGGGGAACAAACGTTTGAATAAATCGTAATCTCTCACATTAGCTGCCTTAACATGAACACTAACCATCTTCGTGAGTATAATCGAATCCATGATTATAAATCTATACAAAAATTACGAGTCACTGTTACAGAAAAGGATCAAAAACACTCACGGTTCGCGCTATAAACGATAGCATTGTGACCTTCTAAACCCATGTACAGTACCATTAGCTAGGGCCGCGTCTCAAACCGCGTCTAATTTGACCAAATAGTGTGCTTCAAGTCACCGGGTTGTTTGTTTTTAGACAAACTATTTAGTGTGCTAGTGGGCGTTTTGAAACACAACCGTCCCTAGCGTTAACTAATTGTTGCACAATTCCAATACCCGGATATCAAACCGTGATCTGATTGGCCTAGATGCCCAGACTCACACGTTCCTCTTAGGGATATGTAGTTCTCATCACAATGGACTACAGTTAATGAATCTAACGTTTCTCTAACTGAGCAATTCATATTTAATTAATTATATATCATAAATGATTGAGATTCATTTACTGAGTATAAACACAAACGCCATGGTGACTTGGGTTGATTTAAAAAAAAAAATATATATATATATATATATATGTATGTATTAAAAACGGTATATAAACGTAATAATTAATAACAGCTGTACAGATTATAACATATCGCATCTAAAACGCGCCTCACGCATTATAAGAGAGTGTCAAAATCATTCCCTGAATATTCAATATATTTTGTGTTTCCTCCGGAATTCATTTAGCGCTGCAAGCTAAAGCTGGCGTTTCCTTTTTCTCTCACCCGTATTCAGCCACCGCGCTAGGATTGGTCATACTTGTTTCTCGTCCAGAGACAGCCAATAAAATCACATATTATGATTCAATGCAAGCCAATCATAAATAAGGAGGGCGGGATATGCGTTAAACGGGTAGGGAAAATAGAAAGAAGGCGGGTTTGGATGATAGCGAGCTGGTGGTTACCGAACACTTTGCAGAGATAGATTGTTATGGTTTCCACGTTGAACGGTTCGCTCGCGTTTCCTTTATTTGTACTTTGGTTCGGTTGTTATTTGTAGAAGCAGAAAGCCGTGAGGACCAGCAGGAACCACGTTTTTGTTCCGTAATGGCAGAGCAGGTTGATATTTACGCCGATCTGAACACAGAGGAGGTGAGAATCAGAAACGCAGAGGCCTGATATCTGATCTAATCAAATCTATTTGTTTATTAAAATTATTGCACCCTCGTGTAAGGAGGGCGAACGGTTATAAAATTAGGGTAATTAATTCCCTTGATTGAGAACGCGAGCACGTGTTTTAAATGCTTGGCACGTTTAGAAAGGTTTAAGCACCAATCAGAACTGAAGCTCTTTCCTATTAATTAATGTTAGAATTCTTAAGAGATCATCTATGACGTGCTGCCTCACTGCCCCAGGCTTCAAATTCCCTCAGTCGTCCATCAGCAAGATAAAGTGTGTGTTTCTTGTGTTTGCAGGATGGAGATGCTCTGCAGAATGAAGCTGATGCTCTCTATGACGACGTTCTGACCGGGTCGGTGGACACCAAGACTCCCCGGGAGAAGTCGTGTAATGAGTCTGAGGGCGAGGCCATGCCACTGAAGAGACCAGAGAGTGGCAGGAAGGTCTCCGGACCATACTCCGTCTACGTGGGGCACTTCAGCTGGGTGAGCTCCTACTTCTGATGAGCTCAGAAATCTGGCTGGCTGGTCTGAGGGAGGGGCCTTCCAGTGAGGGATCATCTAGCCTTGCTAAGGAGTCCAACAGCTCGCTAGAGGCGGGATTTGAATTAGAGATTTACTGTAAATTAGACAGTGGAGCTTAATACCTTTTTTTTTGTTTGCTTCAGTTTCTAGGTTCGGATTTAGAGAGATTTGTGGATCTGATTTTGTTGTAATTATTTACACCCAGGAGCAAACTTTATTTTCAGTATAACCATAGTTCCACCGTCCTGACTTTGTCTTGTCTTGAATTCTGGGTTGTTGTTTTTTTTGTTTTTTTTTAAAGGTGATCAGTTTTACATCCGATTAAAAATAGCTTTTTTTAATTTCTGATGTCATTTTTTTTGTCGCCTGCAAATAAAAATTTACAGAAATGACTAGAGGTTTTAAAGAGTCGTTTAAAAATGTTGTTGTATATTCAATCGATCTCAGATAATACTTTATTTCTAAATTACTAACAGTTCAAAATAACGTCTGGATTTCTTGGTAAGAGAAAAAAAGATCATAGAAAGTGTAAAAGAACCTTAAAAACGCATCGTCGTTGCGCCCTCTGGTATTTAAAACCCTCCCTCTGTAACTAGCATTATAACGTCGTATAAAGTCTCAGCTGTCACTCTTCTAAAAGTATGGGTGTCCACATACTTACGGCCCTGTTATAGTCGGATCAGGGCTCTAATTCTTATACTTGTTTATTATTTTGATCTTTTTTCTCGGTTCTTTTCACCCAAGTGGACGTCAGACCGAGACCTGATCTCGATGGCGAAGACAGTGGGCGTGAAAGACGTCCTGGAAGTAAAGTTTGCAGAGTTTAAAGCGAACGGTCAGTCCAGAGGGTGAGTGTTTCTGTGTCTCTCTCTCTCTGTCTCTTTCTCGTTCTTTTTCTAGATCGTTTTTCACCTCTCTCGACCCCCTGCAGCTTTGCCAAGATGGTGGTCTCCACAGAAGACTCTTTGAAACGTCTGCTGCACTCCATGTCTCAGTGTGAGATCGACGGAGAGAAATTGGAATGCCGAATCGCTTCCCAGGGCCACCTGGAAATGTTTGAAAACCAGGCCAATAAACGTGAGTACAACTCAGTAAAAAACAATCACCCTCCCCTCCCTCACTTTAGGCTTGGTTTTCTAACATGGTCTGAGCAGAGACGCGAGGGTTTGACCTGCTAGCTTGGAATAAAACAGAATCTGTCGTTAGTGATATTACGGACACTCCCGTTTGAGGAGGTTCCTTCCTTTTCACGTATTGCTTTCCTTTCCACTGTCACCTCCGAGTTGCTCAAGGAGAACATGGTCGATCTTAAATCTACAGATCCATGGGTTTGACTGCAAACCTGGGGCGACAGTGGCAAGGAGAAACCCTAAGTGTTATAAGGAAGAGGTCTAATGAGGACCGAATGTTTTGTGGCGAACGAATGAACCCTGAACTGATCCAGGTGTGCGTTCCGTGTTAAGGGTCATGGCCTTGCGTACCTGGACCAGCTCCTACAGGTGTGACCTGGTCTTCTCTGTCTTTCTGAACAGGGTACCCTCAGCGCTTCGACTCCAAACCTGAACCGGACCGAGACGAAGGGAGGAGCTCGTCCTACCCCAAAAAGCCAGACATAACGTTACCCTTGCCCCTCCCGTACCCCCCGGTCAAACCCCCACCTGCTATGCCCTCGTTTTTCTGTGCCCGTCCTCCTCTGTTTAACACGCCTCCCCCCATGTTCCCTCACCCCCCACCTCATGTCCAGTTCAACCCTCACCTGCCCAAACCTTACCCCCCAAACACACACCTCCCCCCCATGCACACGCACCCCCACCCTCATGCGCAGTCTCTGCACATCAACCCCGCCTTTTTCTCCTCTGCCCACGTGACTCACAGCGGGACTTCCACCTACAGCCAGCAGAGGTCAGTAGTCCTTGTTTTACGACCTTAAAAAAAAAAGACTGCCATTCTCTTTCCTGGCTCCAGGTGTCGCTCGTTCTGGTTTTCTGCCATTCATGACCCGTACATATAAGACATAATTCTTAGTGCGTATCACAGGTACAGCTCCCCGTTTTACGATATTTTGAATCTTCTGTGAGGAATAAAGAGGTGCGTGACAAGACAGTGATTAACGTACTGAAATGACATCTATAGCCCTTTATTAATATTATTATTATTATTATTTACAATGGAGACCAAATTGAGCAAACCTAGGGCGACGGTGGGAAGGGAAAAAATCCCTAAAATCCCTAAATACCTTTTTAAGACTTAAAAAGCAAACGGGCATCGATGGGAAATGACATCACGTGGATTTATATTTCATATTTTTTGCTAAAAAGCAATGACTACTAACAACTTTTTCTGGCGAGAGTTCTTGTTGTTGTTGTTATTTTAATTCTTATAATAATAATAATAATCAGTATCCTCTGCAGGGACGTCGATTCTGAGGAGCTTGTCAACAGGAACCGATTGGTCGCCAGCAACGCCATCAACAAAGCCATGTCCGGCTCGAGCTCAGGTTTCAAAACGTTGCACACACCCCAAAAATTTTTTAAATAAAAATATTAATTATATATATATATATATATGGCACAGATATAAAAATAAACAGAAATGTTGTTTTGCCATAAACCTGGCAACACATGCTGAAATGTACATGCTTCGATATTGGGTCTTACCACAAGCACTTACTCTGGTGCTGCCCTATACAAAGGGTCTCAAAGGCTACTTTTGGGTAGTGTACCTCTTGGATTGAGAGAAGCAGGATGGTTGTGACCTAGTGGTCCAGAGCACTGTTTTTATGGGGGAACAGCGGTGAACAGCCCGCACCCAAAGTGTTTGGTGATACCAGGGACACTAAAAACTCAGCGATGTGTGTTGCCTCTTCTGGCACGGTTTCCACCTGGAGGATAACGTCCCCAGGTATGTCTTCTGTTCCATGAACGGAACCTTGCTTATCAGTCTGCCCGGTTGCCAGATTTGGCACCATTCAAGTATTTATGGGAATCTGTGGGCAAAATGCAGCACGGGTTACTATGCAGGGCCTGTAACCTAAACACTGATCTCTTCCTCCGTCTCTCCATCGATAGAGACCATCGAGACTCTTGTTACGGCCATCGCTGTGATCAGACAGTCCCGAGTGTACACTGACGAGCGCTGCCAGACGCTTGTCGAGTCTCTCAAGGACTGTCTGTATTCCATAGAGAGCAAGTCCTGCTCATCAAGGTATGGAACCACAAGTCATTATTATTATTAGGAGAACAATTGTTTTGTTTCTGTCAGCTTTAAAAGTACGAGACTTTTTTTTTTTTTTTCCTTTTCTCCTTGGCGCAGGAGGAGACATCGGTCACGGGACAGAGCGAGGAGCAGAGACAAGGAGCGCTACAGAGACCGTTCGTCCAGCACGGACCGCGAGAGAGAGCGGGGGCGAGACCGAGAGCACAGGGACAGATACTGATAGGTAGGTCGGGGGTGCGTTATGTTGTAACGGTCGCTTCTCGTTAAAGGTGATCTAAGCCTGTGATTTTTTTTATTTTTTCTCCCCCCAGCAGAGCTTCCGCTGCACATTTCCAATTTAGCAGAGAGAAGAGGATCCGGTTTGAATGGTGTTACGAACATGTGCGCCCTCTCTGATCGCGTAATCGTTCGGGCACCGTGTACAGTTCAGCAAAAGGTTCGACTCGGGTTTTGTACGTTAAGTTTTTTTGTTAGTTTTTTTTTTTGTAAGAAATGCAGCTGTACAATAATTAAAGTGATTCTGTTTACCAGTCGCTTCTGTGGAAAGTCTGCATTTTTAGCGCTCCGGTCCGTGTCCAGCGTGCCAGACTCTGTTGCTCAAATCCAGTCCCCAGCCTGAGTTTGGGTCTATAATGGTCAAGTCAATTCTCAATTCTTCTCAACGTGAGTCTGAGTCACGTTTCTTGCTTTAGGGTCGAATTGTGACTCCCCAGCGTGAGTCCAAATGGGTCCAAGTGTCAAGTCTGCAGTGTGTGAGTCCAAGCAGAGAGTTCCTAGTGCTCAAATGACAAGTTTGAAGTTCAGAATTCTGACCGAGACCGAGTCTGGACGCGTTCTAACGCTCAGGTCTGAGTCATGTTCCGAGCCTATAGCACTCAAGTGGACAGACCGGATTCGAGTCTCTGGTTCTCAATTTGAAATTCGAGTGCAGGTCTCTAGCGTGAGACTCCAAATGGGTGTAGACCGTGGCATCCGAGTCAAGTGTCAGTACTAGTGCTCAAGCGTGGAGTCAAATGAGTCCATAATGTGCGAGTCCAAGTTAAATTGAGTCACGAGGTGAGGTCAGTTCTCTAGCACTCGTGTCCAGACTCCTGTGTGAGAGTTCGAGTTAAGACTCGAGTCCAAGTTGAGTTTCCAGTGTCCAGCACCCAAATCTAGTCTAGGGTTTGGTATTTATTTTCATTTCATTGATTCTAAGAGGGTGAAAAAAATATTTATTTATATTGATTATGAAAAATATTTTTTTAACATATTTTGTTCTCATTTAAAGCCTTTTAATTAAAAGCTTAGCGTGGTTGCTTTAACGTCCTCAAACAGTGACCTACAGAGCTTCTACTGCTCATGAATAATCTCCACTTCTGAAACGATTCCCTTTGATCCAAAAGAAAATGAATCATTTATTAATTAAATTACGTTTTTAATTCTTGCCGTTTGATCGCTTATTCCCTGACAGCAGCAGTTCCACCTACAGCCAGCAGAGGTCAGCAGACTCCCATATTGGTTTATCCCCGTTTTCTGTATGCACGGTCGTGGCCTTTCGAGAGTGTGATTCTCTTTTCTAGCAGCAGGTGTCGCTAGTTTCGCTCAGGCAAGATTTTTACGTACAAGACGATACGTCTTAGGATATTTTGTTAAATATATGCTTAAAAATAGAACAATCCTGAGCCTGGTACTTTTTTAATCACTTTATTAACAAATTATTTGCAAAATGATAAACACAGTGTCTGTGGTGATAAATCGAGTTTGTCGGGGATCAGATCGGTCATTTCTCCAGCGGCGCATAGTTCAGCAGTTTCTCGATCAGGTCCACGTGAGAGAGCAGCATCCTGCGACAGCAGTACCTCTTCAGTCCCAGGGCGTCCAGCGCGTCACTAAATAAACAAAGCAAACCGTTAAATACAATCCATAAACAAACTTAAATTGGTCTCTATGTTCTACAGGCGAGTCAAGAGTCACGGCATCGTGGACTTTTCCCAAAGATTCCCAAACCATTGTTGAGGTTTCTTGGTCAGTAGCGCTACATCAGACCATCCACAGTCCCGGTTTTCTCCAAATTTGGCTATGAGTGATGTAACAGTGCAGTGTGTTGCTATGATACGGCAGATGCGTTCCACTGGACGACATAATCATTTCCAGCTTCAGTTTAGAATTTTACATTGATAACTTTTGAACCATAAGAGATACTGCAAATCTCACCAGTCGCTGATCTTTATTGATACCCCACATGACCACCTTCCCATTTCAAGATGGATGTTCCAGGCATAGCCTAAAAGATAACCACCACCACCCCACCCACCCATTACTAGCTGAAGTATTCAGTAATACAAGCATGTCCTGAGACTTTTGACTCGCCAAGAACATAAGTACGTAGCTTTTAACGAATCAAAGGAGCCTGGATTTAATTCAATTCAAACCTCTCTCATTCAGCGCGTCGAATCTTTGAATCAGTGAATCTTTTAGTTATAAGTCAGTTTTTTTAATGAATCAGTGAATCTTTTAGTTATAACTCGATTTTTTTTTAAATGGATCAGTGAATCTTTCTCATACGATTTTCGAATCTAAAAATCCTCCTTCAGGTTCTTAAATAACAATTATTAAACAACTTTACACCGCTTAAGTTCCTCTGCTTCGTAGCGCATCATCAGAATCCACGTTAAAGCAAAACAAAAGACAAAGTCCTCACCCCTCCGTGTACTCGGCTTGTAAGAGTCCTAAATAAGCTTCCCATTTATTCCCTACGATCTTCCCACAGGTGAAACAACGCACTGGGATGATCATACTGAGTCTGCACCGGATCACCTGAAAATAACCAGCACAACGTGACCAATAAATCAGCAATAACCAGTCCTGATAGGCTCGATCTTAAGCAACTTAATCCGTATCGAAAGCTTCTATCCAAATATATTCAGCTCTGCTACGGAACTCAGTAACGTTCATAATCATTAAACTGAACGTGTGGACACAAATATAAAGAAAAACATTAACATTTACCGGGAAGTTAAATCTAAACACGTTTATAACGTGGGTAGAGAGAAAGGAACGCCAACAGAACGTAACATCCAGAATGTAAACTTACCGGAGGAAACAAGTCCAACATACATATAGTTCCGGATAAACGTCTCTGTACTGCAGTTCGAAAACTGTACTCTTTATGTACTTTTTTATTTATTTATTTATTTTTTAATTTCTCTCACAGTGCGCATTGTTAAATTTTAACCACTTCTTATAAAATAAGGAGCCCAAATTAAGAAGATAACATATTTTTTAATATTTAAGTACTGATTAAGTATCATAAAATTTACTGTTATCAAAGCACTTAAAGAAGATAGTTCAGAATTAACACAAAATCTGTAACACAAAGAGCAATATCTTTTTTAAATAAAGTAATATTTTTTAAATAATTAATAAATCAGCCTTTGAATACAGTGCTTATTACATAATCCTTACAGCCTTAATTTAAAGACAATAATTTAAATGTAACATTTTATGTTTAGAATGATTGTGCAATTCGTTTAAAACAATATTTATTTCGTGTTATGTTTTATTTTTTCTCTTGCAGTCTGTTCTTCTTTGCTTCACCTCTCTGCTTCAGTGTGAGTGTTTATTATATTTCAAAACCCAAATCACGTGGACTTTTAGGATGTGCGAATCGAAAACTGTCCATTTGAAATATTAAATCAGTTAAAATTCATCAAATTTAGATTTCTGAAATAATTTCACGTTCTGGGAAAACATATATTCTGGAATATATACGAATGTGTGCAAATATATATTTAGGATTAACTTCTGTAGCTCTGATTGTGGTTAATCTCCACAGTTTGGACCCCATCATGTCCCAAATTCAGGATCTCATTAGAGTATGATGAATATTCATTCCTGTTTTGAAGTCTGTCTGAATTTGTGCCCCGTTTCTCTATATGGTGCTGTTTAGTGTGCTACACATTCTTTAGTGCTTTTCTGGAGTGTCTGGATAGTGAACGTCATGTCCCATAATAGACCACAACCTGTTTCTTACTCAAATAAACCTGTACTTGATCTACACAATTCTATTCCTGCTTGCATTGTTCGAGGTTCGAATGGTTTGGGGCCTATGCCAGATCATGCAGGGTGCAGGTGAATTTTATCATGTAAAAATAAGAAATAAAAAAACATGACCAGTCAGAGAAAGTCGGGTTTATAGTGTTTTAATAAGGTCCACACAGGGGTTTGTTTTATTTTACAGAGAGAGCAGAGGGAGGCGTCTGGACAGGAGAGAGCAGAATATGACCACATATGGAACAAGCTATCTTATCGAATTTAATCGTAACCGACAATTACAGTATCGTAACTACGCCCAACGTCTACGGTTTTACAGGCGACAACCCTGAAGCTACACGTCCATCGTTCTAAGTAATAATCCTGTTTGTATTATTGCATTACATACGCACTTTTGGGAACGCAAAATCTCGAGTTCTTTAATAAACAGAGAAACAAGTGTTGCGTGCATGTTTTAGTATCGCTATGTTGCTCAGATCAGTTCCAGTAACCTATGCCTTTTTTCCATCACTTGTGTTGTGGTGGGAATGGTTTATTGTTTTTTTTTTTTTTTTTTTTAATGCAAATGGATGTGATAATGGGAATAAATCTCACTGGAGTCTTTTAGAGTTAGGTCATCAATAAATAATAATGCATTCCTCGCAATGTTACATGGCTTTCAACTCGATACAAAACATTTTAATGGGTCAAAACTATAACAGAGTGCAAGTACACACACACACACAAACACATCTCTCTAATAAATATAGATAAATAAATAATTTGTTTCTCTATATATGTAAATGAATCATTAATATTCTACATGCACAATCACACACACACTTCCACTCTTTCAACACATTTTGTTCATGTTGTCATATTTTTTTCTGTACCTTCCTTTAAATCGTTATAAGCTCTGTTTTATCAAATACAGTACAGCCACTGATGCTACACTAGGATACAAGAAAATAATAATCCTGCACTTTATCTGAAGCTCTCAAATGGGCAAATTTACATCTAGTCATCATTATTGATCAGTAAATAGTCGTATTTAAGTCATATTAAAGAGACTCACACTTAAATTCAGCAAATATCTGCAGAAAAAAAATGCATGGCGCTAGGCTAGTTGAAAGCGCGATTACCAAAGTTAGCGCGGTTGTGCTAGCCATGTAGCATGTTCAGCACGAAGCAGTTCTTTGTCTTAGCAATGTGTGAAGTATTAAATTAAACTGTGTTTAAACTGTGTTTATGTGTTCATATCAATGGTGCTGGATTATTAGTGAGTATTTGTGTGAGACAGATCTAGCTGAAG
>JAYJMA010019114.1:0-12255 GCA_036873895.1 Parotocinclus cabessadecuia
CGTATCACACATGCTCCGTCCGTACCGAGCTTCCAGCACCTCATATCCTACATACTGAGTATAAACAACAGCTATTTCCTGTCAATCCTAATATTTTATCATTTATAACGTTCCTTTATTGTTAGAATTCACATTTTAAATATATTCCTATACATTGTGATTTTTTAAATGTGAAAGTTTTGCAAAAACCTACGAAACAGCAAAAACCCTCTATATATTTTTTTCAATAATATTTTTTGAAAACCCGCAATGCACCGAGTCGAAAGGTGAAAGGTGAGCCGCGAAGTGGCGAGGGAACTCTGTAATCCTCAACAAACTGAATTAAATTGAATAAATGCAGTGCTGACAGTGCTGACTTCGCTATACTTGCATTAAGTATCTGCACTAATCATTTCTGTAACTCAGTAAGTTTAACTTTTACTTACTACATTTCAAAAGAAAAATCTGTACATTAAACTTCCTACATTTTTAAAACAGGCTCATTCCTTCAGCTTTTTCAAATCTTGGATAGATTCTTTGATAGAATAATTTTCAGATAGAAACTCATTTAGAGCTGTCCTGATGGTGCTCGAGCTTGGTAGTTATACGGAGGGTATCACTGGCCAAATGTTGCTCAGCATTCAGTCTGCTCACGCTGATGGTTCACGAGTTGATGAAAACCTTCTGTATGAGAGACTGCGCTGTTATGTGTGTCAGTACAGCATCTCTACTACAACAGCTAATGTATTCGCCAAAGGTAATATATGGGTCAAAGATAATAACCTTACGGTACAGCAGGCGTATTTGCAACTGCACTGCACCGATTTCAAAATCTGCTTATCTCATTACTCACGTTCACTTGTGCTGTACTCCTGATGGTCCAGGATCCCAGACTCCTGGAGAGATCTGATACAGGAGTCCACAAGTTCCAGGCCAGTGTTCAGCTCATCTTCAATGTCTTTCTGTCCATCTGTGTGAAGGAGTGAAGGTTAACAACTTAAAGGTCAACAAAAGGTCAGGCAGGGATCCTACACAATCTCAAAGAAGCACCTCAGGCCGTGAGATGTTGCACGAGTATCAGCTTTCCTCCAGCGTTTGCCAATTGCAAGCCAATTCGTTCTTTTCATTTTGCATGAGATTTGCATCAGATTTGGGCGAGTCGTTCCAACCCTAAACCTCTCCCTCATCACATGATCAGCAGCTTAGACTGCGGAAGCTCCTCATTGTGGCTGAGCTTCGCCCCTTAACATAACTTCAAATTTGACTCCTTTTTATGAACCTAGAATAGTCGTGGATAACCAGCGAGGCGAAGTCGTATACAATCATAAAATCTGTTGTAGTTATGGTATAAAACCAGAATGACGATATCAAACGGGATGGAGGCACCGGTGCAGTCACTGGCACCAAGCTGAGTTCTGGAACCACCCTTGAATAGACGATAGCTGATGAGACGGGCAACATACTGAGCTGTATGTAAGGAAAGAGTGTGTGCTTTTGATGGCGTGTACACGGCACTTCAACAAACTGTACTAAAATCTTCTATTTAAATGGAAATGCAAAGCTTTTGTAGAACTCATCAGCTACTGCTTGAATGCCAAGTGGGCAAATTCAAGCACTTTTCTTCACTGACTGGCTGACAGACAGATTCCCAGCTTGATCCACATACATTATCTTGACTTTAATACACGTATTGATTATAGTCCATTAATTGATGGCCACAGTCAATCAAAGACTGACTGAATACTCAGGAGGTGTTTACAGTTGCTCGAATTAATTACAAAATGTCAGATTTCCATCTGACTCATGATAATAAATAGTCACATTCCGCCTAAACTAACTGAATGTACATAACGCCTGAATTAGTCATTTAAAGTCCAAGCCGGAAAATTTACAGACTATTTTTTTAAGTCATGCATGCTCATTATTCCACAATAAAACAATCTGGGGTGCTGTGTGTATCGTTTCTGATAATATCTTCATTATTGTTTTCACAGTATGAAAGCTGATATTATCGAGTGTCCCTCGCTTTGCAAAAAACAGTCAAATACTTCTCCCAAATCAAGCCAGGGTTCTACCTTAAAAAAAACAAAAAAAAGGTACGACTGTGAACGTGAAAGAGGAGTGAACAAACAGCTCCAGGAGACAAAATACAGACAACACCTGTCTCAGAGTCTTAATTGTTTCATTTAATCCTCATTCACACGGAGTGCCTTACAACAAGAAAACCAACAAAAGCAACGGATTACGGTAAGACATGAATTCAGTTACCAGTTATGTTAAGAAAAGACTCAAAATACACAGTGATACCAATAAAATTCCAGGAAATATCAGGTATTATTGATATTACTCAATATCAATATTAAATATAATTTCTTTTTAATATGGCACACCACTACAGTCTAGAATATTACAAACTTTTCCTGAGACCACAACGAGAGCAACAGGCAATGCCGAAGGAGGCGCCACTAACCGAGTCGACAATAAGTGACCCGATTGAATTGTGAGAACTGACCTAACAAAAGAAATACAAATAAGTTTCACAAATTGCATGACAGGACTAACTAATGTGGTAAGCTCTGGGTTTAATCTTTGTAACCTTGTTCTGTTGCCATCGCGTTATCACCATACATTCATACATTCCTGTTCCATATAGTCTCACTTTTTCTATCATTATTCCTAATCAACAATAGAAAAAAAACACAAAAGTAAGCAAAAGCCAGGTTTATCTCTACAGTGCTTTTTTACGATGGAGCATTAAGCCTCAGTGGCCAGGAAAAAATAATCCTAAACAATATAAAGAAGAAACGGGAGCAGCCTAAAACCATTTTGTGATGTATGCCTTGTTAAAGTCACTCAGAACTTTGACACTCGGACTTCCTTCCCATTTCTCCTGGATCTAGCATGTCAGCCATGAGAACCAGCTGATCACTAACTGTCCAAAATATCCCAGATAAACAGTTATACCAAGATAATAAACGCTTCCAGTTATTCAGCCTGTGAGTGGTCAGAACGTTTTGACTCATGCGAGGTTAAGGCCACTTTAAACGACTTGAAGGTCGTCTCAAAGTTTTTCTGTGTGCTGCCATGTTAATATTCACCTGTCAAGCCTCTAAAATGTCGCAATATCAGTCACCGGCAGCATTTCATAGGTTTATAATGAAACCCACATGATTCCTGAAGGGACAGGTGACTCAGCAAACAAAGGCTTTCCTCTCGTGATTGTACAAACGATTTTATTAAATAATATCTGCCCGAGTTCGATGTGTCCAGGAGAAAAATCTATTAAAAGAGACATTGGTAGATATAATATTTACCTTGGGTATTCCAGCGAAGGTGTTCGTCTGCTGAACTGAAAGAAAAAATAAAATTGATTGGCAAGTAATCATAACAGAATTTTACAGAACTAAATTATACGCACAGCTAAACAGTAAAAGTAAACAGACAGACAATTACAACTCTTATAAACAGTTTCAAATGAATATGCAGGCACATAGGAAGTAATGTCACTGATTCTAGGACATAACAGCGTGGAAGAAGCACAAATCACACACCAGTTTTATGAGGTAGGACTTATGTCTAAATAATAACATTATGTATCAATTAAAACTAGATTTACATTCATGGCATTTAGCAGACGCCCTTATTCAGAGCAACTTCTAATTGGTACAGTCTTACAATCTAAGTAATGGTGGGTTAAGGGCCTTGCTTAAGGACCCAACAGTGGCAGCTTGGCAAAGGTGGGATTTGAACCCAGGGCCATCAGACCCAGAGACCCGTACCTTAACTGCTAGGCTACCGCAGTACCGGAACACTAGTAAAACTAGGACCTTGTAGTTTAGTTTCCCAAAGCAAATCTGCCGTCTAGAAATGGAGGTATCACTTTCCAAAAACACAAAGCTTTATAGAGTGCATTATTATTATAATAAAATAAATGGATTCCATTTTATCCTAAACACTAAGTAACATAACAAATGTCTGGGAATATCAGATCAAGCAAACCTTTTTCTACATATAAATAATGATTGTTTACTTTTGGGTTTCGAGAAATTAAATAGACTTAAGAAGTCAAAATTATTTTGACAGTTTTAAGCTTAAAAACAGTCACAGTGAAAAGGCTGGTCTCTAGACCATAAACAAGCAGTCTCAGTCTTGATCTCGGTCTCACTTGGACACTCCGTCTCGTCTCGGTCACGTTTTATTTTGGCTGCTGGATTCTGATGTCAAGACAAAGTGTGTTTTGTCTCCCTCAAACTTTGAAATGATTAAAACATTTTCACATTTAATCTTTAAAAAGGATAAAATAGTATTTTGTTGCTACAATCAGTTGATTCTGACTGAGTTTGAGAGAAGAAAGGATAATAATGGTCAGCAACTTTTGCTTTTAAAAGTTATATTGCCTTAGTTTTGCCTTTTAGGATATTATATTATTTAATATTATATTTTACAAAAAATATGATATATAATATTATGTATGAATACATTTATTCTATAATGAATGATACTGAATCTAAAGCCAATTAATAACTAATTACACTTTTCCCAATTTCCTTTCTTTTATTCTTGTAGGATGAAAAATCTGAATCTGTTCTCAATCTCATCTTGGTCTCAGCTGCTCCTCGTCTCAGTCTTGACTCAGACTCAATTATTAAATGTCTTGATCCTAACACGGAATCGATCTATCCCAGTCTAAGTTTTTATTCACTGAATTCAAAGTTAAAACAACCACACCCCCCTGTGTTTTGATTGGTTGCCTCACGGAACCAAACTTGTTTAATATTGCCTTCAGGTGACGTTTCAATAAATACAACTCTGTCCTATTACTGAAGCACATGAGCCCCTGCACCATTACAAGCGCTTGGTCCTTAAAAAAGAAGGTCAAAAAAATCAGTCGTACTTAAGTTTCCTGCATGTTCCCTTTAAACTTTTAATCTATTGTTTTGCAGCTATGGCCGTAATTAAGGAGATTTCTGTAATAACATCTTAAGCGCCGCATGGTTTACTGTTAGAAACGTTTCCATACAGTGACTCTTCAGGCTCTCAGTGGCAAATCTGCAGTAAATGTATAGAAACCCGTGACCTTCCTCTAATTGTCCCCAAAAGACTCGCATTGATTTTGCTGAAGTCTGCTTTTTTAAGATATTAAAGGGCCTTTTCTTCTTTCCAGACAACATCAGACTTTTTTAGACCAAAGACTGACAGTCTGAATGTGACCTTTGCTTTAAATAATGGACAAGGTTTGCGTTCACAGGTTCCACCAGGGCTACTGACCAGAAGTCTTCGGGGGCCAGGAGTGGGCCAGTTCCCATGTGACAACAAGCTTTGACTCTGCTAAGTCCATAAATGGGAAGTGAGTTACCCCTCTAACAGCCACTGGTTCCAGGCTGGCCCTTCCACATTAAATGGTCCAGAAGCACCCCTGAATAGCCGCTCTGGATCATATCTGACACTAACAGACAAGGGTTCTAGTGTTCTCAAGAGTCCTAAGGCATTTATTATGAACCCAAAACAGTAATATTGTTGCACATGATTTTATAGACAAATAAGCAGAACACTTTAGGACACAGCATCTTGTTAACCAAGCTACCCAAATGTTGCCCGTGTTTGGTTACAAAAGCCTATTTTTCACCTGTAAGTGTTCACTTGCTGGCATGTGCATGCATGTAAAACGATGAAATGACCTGCCTCAATCATGTGGGCATCCATATTGTACGGCCTCCAATTTCTACCCCACTGTCAGGTAATAGCACTCATTTATTCATTTTATTCATGTGCTTCATCCTGCGGTGACGTTTAACATCCGGCCTCGGCATAAAACTCAGCAAGGACGGATGAGTGGATGTGACATTGGAGCGACAGGCTATATTTACAGCTCTGCTTTGTAAATAAAAAAAAAATCATTTACTTCCAGAGCACGGCAGAGTAGACGGACATGGATGAAGTCAGAGATTAAACCAAAGTTCCAAACCGCTATGTGACATAACCAATCCTATACCAGTACTATGCTGATGCAATGAGCTACAGTATGCAGCCAAAAGTTTGCGGACGCACAAAATGACATTTAAGCATGGCTGTTACTGTGGCGGGCAGCACGGGGGCTCGGTGGGGTAGCACCGCTGCCTCACAGCAAAAAGGTTCCGGGTTCAATCCCAGGGCGGAGCGGGTTTGGTCCTTACTGTGTGCAGTCCTTATGTCCTCCCCGTATTTGTGTGGGTTTACTCAGGGTACTCCGGCTTTCTCTCACAGTCCAAAGACACAAATTGGTGTTTCTAAAAGTGGCCCATAGTGTGTGACTATGTGTGTGTGTGTGTGTCTGTGTGTGTGCCTTACGATGGATTGGCGCCCTGTCTAGGGTTGTTCCTGCACTTGCGCCTAGAGTTGCCAGGTGGGCACCGGCTGGCCCGTGGATGGATGGATGGATGTTAGTGTGGAGCCTTTACTCTTTTTGCAAAGGCTTTAAACCAACATTACTGTGGGTATACGTTGGCCATGGCTGACAGCTGGTTTTCCAATTCAAGTTATTTGCTAAATAAAATTTGGATTTCGTAAAAAAAAAAACACTGATGTGTTCTGTACAACTTCCCTGTACACTGGGGGTCTGCTGAATACACAGATATTAAGCAGATTTAGCACAATATTCTTTCCTCAGTGTATCTCGCTCCTACTGTAGAACTCCAGTGACTTATGCATTTTAAATAGGGCTACGAGCCACAAGGGAAAACAGCATCCATCCACTTTATCACTTGGAGAAGACATCGCAAAATAGATTTCCTCATTGCCTTGTTTACACGGCACAGCCTCTGCATCTATAAAGAATACAAATGTTCACATGTGTAACAAAGGCACAGATAACCAAGCAGTAAGGACTGACAAGGGAATCGTGGGAAATTTGTGTGTGCTACACAGGCCTGAGGTGGCCCTTCGTCTTAATCTTCAGCACCTGAGGTTTATATTAAAGCTACATTTCATTTATTTAACTTAATTACTACTAGAGTCATGTTTTTAAATTTAAAAAATGACATCCGTTTTCAAAGGGACAGTCTACTGTTAGTTTCATAACAAATCATACTTTTATTCCATTTAATTTTGTTAGTTGAGTTACTGGTTTCCTGTGGCATAATTCCAATGGTCTAAATATGATATTTATTCTTATCTGAACAACTCTCACGGCTTATCGCTTTATTATAAAGGTATGTGCCAATTAACATCCATCCGGCCACTGTCCATTTGCTTTAACAACAACTATCTTAAGGATTATAATAGGAAATAAAAATCTGTCTTATATACATTTACTGACATGAAAGTAGAAAAGCGGGACTGTGTGTTCAAGTTACTGGACTATGGACCAGAAGGTCTAGGGTTCAAATCCCACATCCCTCTGCCACAGCTGGGTCCCTGAGCAAGACCCTTAACCCACAATTGCTTGGATTGTAAGACTGTATGAATTGTAAGTCGACCTTAAGGATAAGGGCATCTGCTAAATGATGTAAATGTAAGACAGCGATGTCTTCATCAGATAACATTACTGTTATTGTTTTCTTGTCGAATTCTTCATCAATTTCAACAGGTGGTCATCTGTGCTTGAGGAGACCTCGGGCCTTTCTTTATGGCAACATCACATACTGTTTCAAATAGTTTTTGTGCATTTGGAGTCTTGTAAATTTCAGAATAACTGTTATTTGACCTGGCAAAACCCTGTTATCCGGCTTCTGACAGCAACCTCTGTATAATTAGTTTTTTTTGCCGTACATTCTCCCCTTTACCTGAACAATTTTCTATGTCTACCTTGAGATATCTGTGACTCTTCTATTTAAGAACTTTTTCAGGCTTATGATAGGTTGTCTCAGATGTGGCAGATTATCTATTAACCGCTAATCTTAAAAACAAAGAAGCAAAAAAAAAAATTGGATACAAGAAATAATAATAAAATTGAGAAAAGACAAGATATCTTGGAAGCTTTTGAACACCAAGATCTGTTAGTTTGAGGGGTTTTTTTTTATTAAGGAGATCTTTTCCTGACTTTATCTTTGCATTCATAAATTGTCCTCAATTGTGTTCTGCAGCAGCAACAAGCACAGGTCTCAGGAGTGATTTTCTTTGTTCTTGCTCATTTTCTGACCAGTGATTTGTGGTTAGCCTTATTAACAGCTCAATATTTTGCGATTTTAGGGTTGCCCTGTTTTTTCTATTTTTGATTTTTGAGCCCAGGAGTGTTTAAATAAAATAAAATAAAATAAGGCATTTAAATATCTCATATGTTATAGTGGGAGTTCATGAAATATCATAATTTGTAGTCAGAGAGAGCTAACAGAACAGCTCTGAAACTCTACTGCGCTGAACGATGACTCACACAGCTATGATAATGCATATGATTCACCCAATGGCTATTTTTGCTACAGACAGGGTGCAAAACCATGAGTCAAGTTACTTAGGACAAAACTAAGTGCAAATGTGTCATCTAAAACAAAGTCTGAGCCTACATGCTTGAATTAGTGATATAATGAAGCCTATGCTTTATTAATGATGGGATCATTTTGTAAATTCATGCACACGCACACGCACACACACACACACACACACACACACACACACACACACACACACACACACACTTCACAGTTCTTGCATAGATAAAAAAGAATTCGAATTAAACCGATGTTTCTATTACTATTCTACAAAACCAAGTACTACGACTGCAATGAAAATAGAAACAGTTAAATACCCAGCAATAACTACATTTTCTCTTTTCCCTCAGAGCTGATGTTCTGTGCTGGTTCCGGCACCGTGTGCCTGGATGTTCTTCCGGCTCGGCATCTCTCTGATGGTTTCCAACAGCGGAGGCAGGTCCCACCAGAGTGCAGGAACTCCCTCCATCAGTTGGAGACGATGTGCCTTCAAGGACCTCCCTCTAATGACTCATTATATAATCAATTTTGTTTTATAATTTGAATTATTATTATTATTAGTTTTTTTCTACTACTAATTAAAATTTTATTAATAAGTTGTTATTTATTTTAAACTATTTTTCCTATAATTTAATATACATTTAGTATTTGTCTAATTAACATCTAGGCCACCCATGGAGGACGGGTCCCCTGTTGAGTCTTGGTTCCTCCCAAGGTTTCTTCTTACCATTTTGGGGAGTTTTTCTCCAAAGCTGCTTTGAGACGATGCTACTTTCCAGACGTAGGGCCGTTCGCCGGTGTGAATGCGCCGATGTAACGTCAGGTTCCCTCTCAGAGCGAAGGTCTTGCCACACTCGGGGCATTCGTACGGTTTCTCTCCGGTGTGAATGCGCCGGTGCTTCTGCAGGTCGAGCTGCTGGATGAACCTCCGCCCACACTGCGAGCACTCGTATGGTTCCTCGCCGCTGTGGATCGTCCGGTGGGGCCGGAGCAGGCCCGGTCGAGTAAAGCTCTGGCCACAGTCGGTACAGCGATGATTTTTCTGCTGAGTTCGTCTGTGGGAGCTTTTGTTCTGGAGATCTTCAGAGGACCTCGTGAATGGCCCCAACGTCTCGTGCTTAATTTCTCCTGACTGTAGCAGTCTGACGTATTCCTCATGATGTCGTCTTTTGATGTGTTTATGGAGATAAATCTGAGACGTGTAATAAAGGGAACACAGGGAGCAGGAGAAGACTCGGCAATCGTTCAAACCTGCGGCACAAAAATACGTCCGTTATTAAAATGTAACACTCCCTCTCATGTTCTGTCGCTTTAATGCGTCACCGATATTAAATTCAATTCAGAATTTTAAATGATGGCTTAAGATAATGAGGATTTTCCAAAGCAGTTCATTAATGTGAGCCGAACACTTTTTGTTCCACAGAAAATCGAAGGTAAGGCCAAGGTTTTTGGCGTATTCCTCGTTGTACCACATGAGCAGTTCCTGCCCGGGTTCGATGGGTCGACAGCAGCGGTAGAAGATTTCTCCTCGATACTGAAAGGCCACCAGGTTCTGTTCTTCATCGTTACGAGCACAATTCACAAACCTGATCCAGAGAGAGAGAGAGAGAGAGAGAGAGAGAGAGAGAGAGAGAGGAAGATAGAGAGAGAGAGAGAGGAAGATCAGATATATCGATCCACATCAAGAATTACAACCAAATTAGGAAGCCTTCCTCACCTCATCCAGTTAGCATGAGTCTCTCTCCTAGCGTCGATGTATTCCTCACCCTGCCCCCTCCTGTAGATCTGAAACACAACCATTTGAAGAGGAATGATCAGTGATGGATCCACAGACAGTCTGATTGAGAAGCTGGAAGAAATCCATAGAAAGACTAAACTCACCACCCAGGAGAATCCACTGCTCATGGCCTCGTCTTCATCCACTAGCTCCCCCTGGTACGGTCCGAAATGAGCCCCGACAGGCAGTGTGCCCCCGTTATTAAACACTCCCAAACCTGCATCAGGAATATCAGACTGCAGAACCTCCAGACCTGCTGGAAGAGTTTTTCTGGCTCGATCCGTCACCCCCACAGGAACGAGAGTATCGGGGATGAAGAGGGTCGAACCGTGAACCTCACACTTATTCATGTAGAAACTTCTGCACTGCTCACAGTCTGAGAGAGGAAAGAGAGAGAAAGAGAGAGAGAGAAACACTGCAGGGAGTTCCTGCATGAGGATCATCAGCATCACTGAAGCGACAAAATGAATATCGTACAGAGGAACTCCTCGTCTTCAAATTCTTCCTCTTTAAGGAAGATGATATTCAGGCTGCTGTGAAAGTCTTCATCATCTTCATCAAAGCTGTTCATCTCTTCCTTCATACGGCCTGATAATGAGAACGTGGTCAGAATCACGGCCGTTCCTCAATCTCATTCTAACCCCTGCATTGATATCACTATTCCCCCTGAACACTGTCCAAATACTTATGGCTATGTGCTGTGTTTCTTACGAGGTTGAAGGCTGCTCTGTAATCCTTTCTTCTGCAGCTTCACAGACTCGAGTCTGTCAGGGTTTAATGTCTCTGTGTGTGAATCTGTACAATCCTCCCTCCCTTTCTCACGAAGCTAATAAACAATAAGATCAATCAAACCTATTCATAAAGTAACGATTAATCAAGCATGAACAAACTTTACCCGTAAGTGATCAGGATCAGGATCAGGATCAGGATCAGGATCTGCTGCTTCCATTAGAACACGTCTAAAATAACATGAGAGGAAGATGATTGTTAGGAAAAAAAAATGTGTATTATCCCATTTGATGAACCTGCCTTTTCTGAACACCAAAGGGGCGCAATCATACACCCATACACACATAACCACGGTTCTGCAATTAGAAACCCGTTAAATTAAAGGTCAACTAGAGATGAAGGATGTTTAAAGCCTCAGTGAGCTTTATTTATTTAATATAAATTTAGTATTTATTTAATGAACATCTAGGCCGCCATAGACGGGTCCCCTGTTGAGTCTTGGTTCCTCCCAAGGTTTCTTCCTACCGTTTTAGGGAGTTTTTCCTTTCCACTGTCGCCCTGGACTTGCTCACCTTGGGATTGGCCTTTTAGATAATTGTATTACTGTAAAGCTGCTTTGAGACGATGCTACGCTGTAAAAAGAGCTATAGAAATAAAATTGAATTGAATTGAATTGAATTTATTTTTGTTTAGGATAGTCTCCGTTAAACACCCGGATCTCGTGCAATAATCTCATAATCTCTCACACTCTTTCTCCTAATTTGTATCCATGTCGTATTATTTACATTATTCATGTTGTATCGTTTATTTATTAGTGGAACTAAAACACATGTGCGTATGTAAAGCTCTTCTCATGTCCCCTATGTAGTGCACTTCAGTTATAAATGTAAGACTATTTGAGATGCGGCAGGTTGGTGCAGCTGGTACATTGTCAGCGCAACTTACCTCGTTTTTAAAGCAGGGGGTGGTAAAGATCTTCAGCTCCAAAGCAAACACATTTACTTTATTATTGCAGCAATAGAATAAATTAATATTTAACCTTTATAGATTCATATTTATCTATATAGCACACGTAGAAGCTGCAGCGTTGTAAAGGAGTCGCTTCGCCCGCACTGAAAAAGGCTTTATTGCCATCTACTGGCCAACAGCCCGAATAACACACACTGGATTATGGTACACTCGCTTCTGAAAAAACTAAACAACTATTTATTTCAGTTCGTTAATTGAGTCATTCGTTCATTTTCACATCCACTTATTCCAGGAGACAGGGTTTAACCGGCAGCACACAGTGAAAGGTGGGACACAATCCTTCAAACTCACTCACACTGGCACAGTTTTGGCCGAGAAACTACCTTATATATATATATA
>JAYJMA010019125.1:0-12255 GCA_036873895.1 Parotocinclus cabessadecuia
CTCCGGGTTGTTGTTTTGTATCTATATATATATATAGATATATATATAGATATATATATATATAACAATGTAAAGTCCACATATTTGTTATACGTTTTAGGCAGCAGTCTACCAGCAACTGTGTGTTATTGTTAATAGCGGTGGTATTAATATGATACCTGTGCTGTCAAGTTGATTGCAATCCTTTTCGACCCTATAAATGATGTGTGGCTTATTCAAAATGTTTTAGACGTAACTATAATTGAGTATTTAAGAGCTGTTTCGAGCTTGTGATATCCTCTGAATGCAGTAACGGAGAGAACAGTAAATACAAAACTACGTAAGCTGTATTTAAAGATAACCTTATTTTTGCCTGGAACATAAAGACACTTTTTAAAGAACTAGTTTGGTTGGTGGGGCAGATTCTTTACCTATAATGGGTTATACACAGTTATAGACAGTTAAACACAGGCTATAATTGGGGTTTTGTTTTGTGGGTCTTCCGTAAGAACACCTCAAACTACATATATGATGTATGATATCAATAAACAATTACAGCTTAATAGGGACTGTGGTGAACTAGTAATCAAGGTACTGAAAAAACAAAAGTGTAGGCTATTTGTAGTTTCTACAAGTTTTTGTTTCTTTTTATATCATGTCAAACGTATATCCAGAAAAATGTTTCTAAACAGCTTATAGAGCAATTAGAAAAAATATGTTGTCGTTGTTGTTGCTTTTCACTTAAGTGGGTCTTCACCATAGATTGCATGCTCACAACAATAAGCCAAATGCAAATGCAGATGCAGCTTCCTCATGAAGATGTTCATCATAGTTTTGCTGGCAGTTGCAGCTCAGATTGCACATCTCCCTTTTACCTGCCTAATTTAACTTTTCCACTTTAATGGAAATTACACCTTTTCCTTTGGAACTGCCTCTCGACATTAATTTGTGTGTAAAGTTCTTTGGCTATCAATAATTTGGTAATTTGGTTTACTATAAACACGTGGAACAAACATTTGGTTACTATTAACTTGCTGTGCAATGCCGTCGCCATCTTCAGTTACATTTAAGTCATTTTTTAAATCCCCCTACAATTTGGGACCATCAAACGAGATAATTCAGCTCGGCCTTTTGAAAATCGCTTTACGCTCAGTCAACCATGGAGATACCGCAATTTATTGTTTATATGCACATTTTAGAATAACTATTTGGTGATAAGCTTTTATCCTCTCTCAGCCTATGTTATGTATAGTCCTTTTTAATATCACTTTCACTCCTTATCTCACTTACTTCATACATTTATCTGTTGATTTAAGCATGCCTGGGAGGAGTTGTCTTGGCACCAGTACATCAGGAGACTGGAACTATTTTAGCACAAAGACACTATATTTTGCCTTGTATTCCACTATTTATGAAGCATCCAATGTTCACACGGGATCCTGTGTGGTGGCAAATCCACTCCATATGATATTCTTGGCCGTAGATTAAGTCCTAGCTGAGATTTATGATTTCGGTGCACAAAATTAATCTTCTTTTGACGAAAAAGCCTTGAGGATCATCAGTTTTCTGAATAAAGTGAATATATAATAATATCTTTTAGGCCTGGATTTGAATATAGTGAATCAAATGAAGTGACTGCTGTATTTGGACCACTTCAAAGTCGCAGAAACCACTGCAAAGGCTCTTGTAAAGCCCCAAAGTCCTTGAATGATACAGTAGTGATGGATATACGGTTACAAGGCGAAGTTTGTGGACTCATTGGTTGGAGTTTTTGCAGTGGTTGCATGCGAAAAGCCTGACGTTTTCAGAGCAGTGCAGTTTGCTTGCGTCTGTATAAATTAGTTCATAATTCAGAATCCGGACAAAAAAAAGCATGTAAAGCTTTTGAAGCAGTAACGCTTTCTGTTGCTGTATGATTTAAAATCATTTTGGGATGTTTTGAAATTTTGGTCATGATAAAGCTGTGACACATAATTTTTTTTTTTAACATTCTGTTCTGATTGCCCACGACCAAACATTTCCGAAACAACTTTGTGCAACAAATTTGTTGACCTTTTCATATCTACAAGTGGTCCAGATGAGGTCATGAGGCACCAAAGCAGTAACTAACTCCCTCCACCGTGCTTCACAGTTTGGGTGAGGTTTTGATGTTGGTGTGCGGTGGTTTTGCCCTTTAAATGGTATTGCTCAATTATCCTTCATTTATGGACTGTTCTTTTGTAGTTTGACAGCTGTTTTAACTCTAATAGGAGCTTTGATTTGATCTTGATTGTGTCATGGTTCACATTACATGAGAATTGTGACGACATTCGTTGGGTAATTGAGCTGTGAATTGTTTTGTCATGTTTTTTGAAAGCTATGATTTCTTATTATGGTATATTTATCATGGTTTTACCAAATATGTTTTAGTTGTAAGTAGAATCATGATTAAATACGCAATAATCATGCTTACTATAAACTACAGTGTTCATACTTAGATCAGTTAGTTCTAGTTTAATATTTTATGTTTACTATGTGAGTGAATCCGCCATGGCTTCATGTATAATTGGTTAAAAACACGGTGGAGATACCATAATAACCATTCATAGTTTTCTTTCTGCAAAAAAACATTGCAAAAACATGGTTGATTTTCATAATGCAACTGTAAATATTATTATTAATATCATATTAAGTTTAAAAAAGCTTAAAACACATATCCGCAGTTTGGAGAGATTTTATTTTTTTACCAAAGTATCATAGTTTAGTTAGTAAAGTAATTTATTATAGTAAAGTATAGTTTAGAGTTTTATATATTACTTCATTCCTCTTTTCCATTCTTAGAGATTTTTTTGTTGTTTGTTTCATTTCTTGTTTTCACGTTGCTTTAGCTTTAGTTGCTTTACTTAGAGAGTTACCATTAACATTCTTGTGTTCACAGTTCAGGCATCGGAATCCGTATTGCTAGTAAAAATAGGATCGGTGCATCTCTAGTTCATTGTCAGCTTTGACACCGGCTGGCATTTTTCTTGCGTCTTTTTCCTTGCCAACGGAGGGTTTTACAATATTTTTTTTTTCTTCTCAAAGGCACTGGGGACGCATAATGCAACTTGTCTGTTTTCGTGTTCTTGAGCCCCATCCTTCTAAACTGTTCCAAGTAACTATTTTTATGACAAATGGTACAATGCTTCTCAGGTAACGATCTCATACATTGCTTCATACTTCCATGTCTCTCTAAACCAGCATATCTGGGCAAATTCCTTCACGAAACCTTCGCTGGTACGCCAGCACAGATTAGAAGTCTATTGTCTTAGAGCTGATGCACAGCAAAGACAGTGCCTCAGCTATCTGTATATCTTCCTGGGAGATCAGTCGTGTAAGAGTGGTTAATTATTTTTCCTCTTAATTGCGCCCTGAGGAGCAAAATCACATCCTTTTTTTGTAATAAAAAAAACATAAGCAAAAAGTGAATGTTGATTGTGGGCATTGAAAACACCACCTATTTAATCCATTTGGTTTTTCTCGAGCATGCCCGTGTGAAATAAGGACCTTGAGGGACCACTGTGCCTGGATGGCCACACATGGTTGCAATTTCTGAATGGAAGAATAGAAATATTGTGTGAAAAGAGATAAAGTGGGAATGAGAAAGGCTCTACTGACACATTCCTGTCACTGTAGCTGCTAAGTGATGTTTTCACTGTATCTACTCATTCCCTGTTTTTCCTCCGAGCCCCCTGTGCAGACAAAAAACGCAGATTACATCCAGAAATACATTCAAACTACACACAATCCTTTATAACCAGTTAATCACTAATACAGGCTCAATTCACAAATATTGACACACAGCCTGTACAGATCAGATATGGGCTAATAATGATAATGGGCTTTAATCTCACATTTTACGCAGGTTTATACATTATTTCAGCCATACATTATATTCAGTCTGCATTTGTTTTAAAATGATATGAGCAAAGCTTAAAAAAATCTGCTTCTTGTGTCAGCCAGCCAGTAGTGGTAGTGTACTTCAGCTTATTTAGCAGTGCATTTAGGACATGTCTTTTTCTTACACCTTGTCAGACACCTTCTCACATCTACAGTGCCTTTAATCACAGGCTAGAGGCTCTGATTTTGCAAACACTGGACGTTTGCTGTTGGAGAAAGCAAAATGTGTTGAGATACCATATCCTAGTCATGCAGTTATGTCTCATAAAAGCTATCTAAATGATTACAGGTGTGTCTGATTAGACACTGGGTCTTGCTGCATGATAGTGTAAAAGTGTTTCCCTCATTGCCCGCTTAAAAGGCTGAGGAGTAGCTGAAGTAGCCTCAACTTTGGGGTAGTGTACCTCTTGGCTTTGATGTAAACCATCCAGGCACGAGTGGCACTTTCACTACCGAACCCTGTCCCTGTCCTGGTCATTTCCAAGTGCTTAGCAGAAGGAAACATGGACTGCTACGGACTGGAATTGTTCCATCTTTAGCCCCAAATCCAGGTTCTGTGTGCGATTTGATGACAGATGAGTTTGAGTATGGAGTATGGATGCCTTGTGGTGAATGCTTTAGTTCTCCTAACCCACATACAGCAATGGTTTCCCATGAACGCCTTCAGTTCATTGCAACAATTCCTTGTTGGGAATTCCAGAATTCCCAGCAATGCCAAATGCCCAGTCACCAGATTTAATTCATGCCTATCAAGCATTTATGGGCCCAGCAGGTTGTACTGTTTTCCCAGTAAACATGTCGGTTTGCTCTAATATTGCAACCACTTCGTGTTAATTAAGGATTCCACCAAGGCCTTAAAAAAGATTTCGATTTTATTCAATCATCCACTAACTTACACAATTCAGCTACTGTTCTCAGTTTTCTGTCCTTCTACATTTCACCTGCAGTTCTAAAAAAAAGTTTACGATGTGATTGAGGTCTGCGAATTTTGCTTTCCAGTCGAGGTTTTGTACTTGTTCCACCATGCTCATTGAGTCAGTCACACAAATTTGGGCCCATGTTGGGACCATATAGGCAACATGTGGCTGTCCATAACTGCTATATACACGTTCTTATAAAAGGACCAACTTTATAGTTAGTTGAGTGGCCTACCTCCTACTCCACAACAAAAAAAACCTCTATTTGGAATGATTCATTAGGCGTTTGATGCACGTGTCTGTTTTGGAGTCAGCTTGTCTAAGACTGAACAGTTATTTTTTTCTGAAGTGCCAAGGCCACTTTGTGAGGTTCCAGCCACTAAGCTTGAAATTTGGTGGTGAGATACAGTTAGGGTGACCAGGTATAACCGTCACGCGTTTTCATAACTTTTCACATGTCCCGCAATTTGGGATTTAAAAAATTCAAATGGCTGTGGGGAGAAAGCAGTGAGGGCTGTCATCAGGGGGCGGGGCAGGCTGTTTGATCATGCCAGTCAAACGGGAATGCGGACGCAGGTTAAGGGCGCACCCACCAAAAAAAAACAATGCTAATCAGAATATAGATACATTGGTATCCCACATTGTCCCACATCTGGTGAACTGGAACCTGGTCACCCTAAATACAGTGTCTCACAAAAGTGAGTTCACCCCTCACATTTTTGTAAGTATTTCTTAATATCTTTTCATGGGACAGCACTGACAGTTATGACACTTACATCTAGGATGTAATTTAAATTATTCAGTCTACAGCTTGTATAACAGTATAAATTTGCTGTGCCCTCGAAATAACTGAACACACAAATATTAAAGACTAAACTGTTGGCAAGAAAAGTGACATCAAATCCTCCATAATGACATCACAGAGCTGGTGGATGTTAGAGACTTTGCACTCCTCTACCTTCCGTTTGAGAATGCCCCACAGATGCTCAATAGGGTTTAGGTCTGTAGACACGTTTAACCTTTACCCTCGGTTTCTTTAACAAGGCAGTGGTCGTATTGGAGGTGTGTTTGGGGTCGTTACCATGTTGAAATACTGCTCTACAACCCGGTTTATGAAGGGAGGGGATCGTACTCTTTTCAGTCTGTCACAGTACATGCTGACATTCATGGTTTGCTCAATGAACTGTAGCTCCCACAACCAGCCGTACTCATGCAGCCCCAAACCATGACATTCCCACCACCATGATTTACTGTAGGCAAGACTCACTTTTGTGAGATGCTGTATGTCATTTAACAACTGTGTTTCTATACAAGCAAATGCTGCACAACTGCTCCTTAACCCTTTTGTCCTATACTTGGACATGGATTGGACAAAAATGCATTTGAAACAAAATATGGTTCTGAAAAGGTTATGAAAGAAACACATTTTATTCTCCTGCAGCTCTTCACTTCAACCCTTTAAGCACTGTAGGTTGTTTCAGTCGTATTTGGTGCCCATTTAAAAGTTTGGGACAACTATGTCCCCTTTGGTCCTCAAAGTGTTATTGCAAATATCTAATCATAAAGTCACATGGCAGAAATTCAATGCATTTAGCTATGTAGATGCGGTCAAGAGGACCTTCCGAAGTTTAACCAAGCAGCGACGTTAAGATGGTTTAAGTGACTTTGAATGTGGCAGGGTGGTTGATGCTAGCTGATTTCAGAAAATGCTGATCTACTGGGATTTTCTCTAGGACATCTCTAGGGTTTACAGAGAATGGTTCAAAACAGATAAAATATCAGGTGGGGACCTAAGGGACAGTTCTTGGGGCCCAAAATGCCTTGTTGATGCCAGAGGTCTTAGGAGAATACCCATTCTGGTTTGAGCTGGTAGAAAGCCAACAGTAACTCAAGTAATCACTTATTACTATGGTACATGGTATGCCAAAGAGCCTCTCGTAAAGCACAGCATGCTGAATATTGAAGCAGATGGTCTACAGCTGCAGACGACCACACCAGGTGCCACTACTGTCAGCTAACCGAGGCTGCAATTTGCATAGGCTCACCAAAGTGGACAATAGAACATTGTAGAAAAATAGGAACATGTTGTATTCTATGCTTTCCTGTGTTTCTGGTGTGTGAACATGTGTATCACTCTCCATGGGCTTTAGCGAGTGTTGTTTTTAAATCAGGCTAGGTAATTACTTACACCGCAGTCACCTGGTGGAGTGGTCTTCAAAGCCTGCCCTGTATAGTTTGTGTCGTTTGTTGAAAAGTATCCTGATTAAAAATGGTCTTCAAATCGGCTTGAGTAATTGCGTTCGTTAAATGCAAAATGTAGCTGCTCTGTTTTCAAGAAGGTTTTGTGAAGTTGAAGGAAAAGTTTTGCCTGCAGAAGTTTTTTTTTTTTCTTTTTTAAGCACCTCATTCTTGCCAAACTCCCTGTTTCAGCTGGGTGTAAAACATCCCTAAGTCTCTTGTCAGTTTATTTTTTCTGTCGAGACGACACATCTAAACCAATGTTCTCTTTTCTCTTTCGCTCCAGTGACTGGCTTCTGAACGGGTATTAGCGGAGGGTTGTTAGGAGATGTAGCAACTCTGTCATAAAAAAAGGGGATAGGGAGGGTTTTGGGGGACTGAAAGAATTTCAAAGTGTCCCTGTAAAGCCACACAGCTCCTCTGCCTCTAATACCAGACCTCATACCTGCCTTCTTTAAGCTCCTGAAAGATTGACTGTGCTCTCACAGGTCTCCAGAGAGTAAATAAGTGAACACTCCCTGCTGGGGTGAAGTTAACGTGAGGAAAAACTTGAAAGAGATCAAGATATTAAACTCAGCCAAAGTCTCTCTAACTTTTTAGGATGGTTGCCAAAAAGCTATCTTTCAAATCCTCTTTAAGATGAATGGCGTGCCTCGGTTGTGTTAATTCATACAAATTCCAGCGATATTAAAACAATATTAATATTATTAACTGACAGATTAGACACTAGAGGTGGAATGAAAAGTTAATTACATGAGCAAAACTGCATAGGCTTGCTGAAAATCGTAGGCTTTAAAATGCTTGTATTCTTAGAAGTCACTCCTGAAAATTTGGTCTGTAACTGTGGGGATCACAGTATCACAATATTCGGACATAAGCACGAGCGAAGAGTGACAAAGAAATAAACATACAATACACAAAGTGGAGCAACTGCAGGAACTGAGGTGGAATTAGTGCCTAAAAGAGGAGTTACTTTGGTAGTGTGGAAGTGGCTTGGCGATGCGAGGAGATTCTAAACAAGCAATGGCGATTTGCAAGCCATGCAGAATGACTGTGGTCATGAATGGCGGCAATGCAACCAAATTACTTCTCCACTCAAAGCAAGACATGCGCATGGCTATGAAGAATTCACAGAAATCATGTGAACCTTTAGAAAACCTAACTGATAAAAGACCAAAAGAAATTGTCAGTCACAACCCAACAAGCTTGGAATGGCATATCTGGATCATTTGCTGTTCACACTCCAGAAAATGTGAAAGAAAAATCAGTCCAATTACCACCTTCTGTGCCTTGAACATGTCAGCCCTCTCTTCTGGGCATGTTTTTTGTCTGGCCTCTCCATGCTTCATGCTTGTTTTCCAAGTCCCTGGTAGCCTTTGTGCTTCAGTCTGAACTACTGTGTTGTTCGGTTTCTCTGTGTTCTGTGTTTCTACATTTCTGCGTCTTACCTATTGCTATTACTGTAGCACAGTGTTATTTGTACAGTCCTATCCTATAACCATTAGCGGTTAGCATCATCGCTGTTGGTTTGCCGTGTAAACATTGTTTATTGTCCTTGTATTGTCTAATCTTGTTACCAGTGTCTGTCTGTATTAGCATAGATTACACCATTGACTGTTTATACAACAATAACATAAGCTTATCTTTTGGCACAGTCTCTAAGTTGGAGTCTGTTTGTTGAGTTTGGTTCCACATCTCTTCCTGAGACTGTTGTATGTAAATTGTGGCAACAATGTTCGAGTGAGATAGCTATTTACTCACAGTAAGCCTTGCCATAGAACGCTTTGTGTCTACTACAAATTTGTGGTTAAGCTGTGTTTAGGCTGGATTGTGTACCATGATAATTATCACTCTCTAAGGTGTACAGTGCTCAGCTATGGACGAGCTGTAAACAAACGACAGAAGTGAAAGCACTACAAATGGCTTAATGACATTCCCCCTGCCATGAGATCTTAGATAAGAAGCATCCAAGACTGCGTGACAACAGACAGTGGGGCAAATATTGTCAAAACCACAGCGCTAGGTAAATACTTTAGAATACTTTTCTTTTGGCCACAGTGTTCGTATTGACATTGGCAAGTTCTGAAAGTCTTATGCAATGCTGGCTAGCTGTGCATGGTTATCCTCTGAAACGTCACGTCTCTCTGTTAAGAAAACAATAACTATTTAAATAAATGTTTTTTTTTTCAGTTATTTAACTACCTGTATGAATGCACATGACCAGCATGTGACCAAAATGAGTTGTCCGCATTCCCCTCCAAAAGTATTGGGGCGGTGAGGCCAGTCCGTTTATTTTTGCTTTTGACATTTGACATTACAATACGAATATGATACAAAAGATCAACATTTCAAATTTTATTTCCAGGTATTTACATCTGGATCTGTTACTGTTTAGAAGGTAGAACCTTTTGTCTGATTTTTTTCTTGTAAGCAAAAGTGTTGGAACGTGACTGTGCGGTGCGTTTTGTTGTCCAAGTGTGTCCTGCTGCATTGATTATTCAAACAATAAATAGCGCAGAATGTCATGCTCAGTTTCAGATTTGGGTGTCGCCTGTGCGTTTATACACTGCTCACAAAAAATAGCATTTGAAAGCATAAAGCAAACGAAGCATTTGATTTTATTTCATTAAACAAGATCATCGGAAAAGCAAATAAAGTAAAAGAAAGTTGTTCGATGCAAATGAGATGCAAACTCCCTTAATGGCCCTAAACACACTGCCAAAAGTACAAAGAAGTTAATCAGGGGCAGAGGTGGAAGGTTTTGGACTGGCTTAGTCAATATCCAGACAAAACACTATAGAACATGCATTTTACCTGCTGAAGAGGCAACGAAAAAACAAAAAACAACTGAAAGAGGCTGCTGTGGAAGCTGGGAAGCATTAGAAAAAAAGAATGCAGAAGTTTAGCGATGTCAGTGGGTCACAGTCTTAATGCAGTTCTTTCAAGCAAAGGATTTGCAACTAAACATTAAGTCTTATTCAGTTAAATCTATTTTGAATTGATCTGTTCCCATAATTTTGCTTGGGTGAGTTCGAGCAAAAAGGTACTGGTTCTGAACTGGGTATCAGATCGATCCAGATGTAAATACCTGGAAATAAAAGCTGATACTTTTGTCTCATATTCATCTTTGACTGTCAACCCTAAGTGTTTTCAGTCCACAGCAAAGACTGGATTGGATTGGACTGGATTGTCTTCACTTTTCCAATACTTTTGGTGTGGATGGAAGCTTGGCAAAGCTATTACTCACCACAGCATTAAGCTGCAATCTAACCTGTAGCTGTGGTAAAAACAGCATTAGCTTCATAAATAAAGATTCCCCCTACTGTATGTCAGGCTTTAAAAGTTTCAAGGCTGTGCTTTTGTTGCCACACATAAAATACCTCAGTATCTCTTTCATAAATTGTGGAGTTGAGATAAGTACTTGCGATAATTAAAATGAAGAAAACCTTCACTGGTTACTGCTTTAGAACGTTTAGTACGTTGCTGAAAGTAATAATGCTATGTTGGGTTTCAGCTATTTGTAAATGAGAAATAATAACAGTATAAAGGGTATACGAATAAGTTATAAATATAATGTTTTGCGTTATTGTTCATCTGTAATTGATTGATTCATATCCCTCTTTCTCAAGAGAAAAGGGCTCCAGGATTGAAATAGCAGTGGGAGTCTACCAAAAAAATGTAGCAGCATTCTCTCACAGCTGGAAGAGGCTGCAGGCACTTTGATGTGCACAACTAGAATTGTTCCTTCCTCAGCTCAAGCTTAATACCGTATCTCCCACGTGATCTGGATCAAGACAAAAAAAACTCCACGAGTTTTGGAACAAGAGAAAACCATCACACAGGTCTTAGCAGCTAAAAATGGAGCCAGGCACATGGCAAGGGTGTGCTCACTCCCGTGCTCACGATTTGTCCAATGACCAAATATATTGACCCCAGAAGTTTGGTTCGTTTGATTAGCATGATCACACTGTGTCGTGCCCAAGCCCACTTGACTCATGGCAGAGTGCTCATGTAGTGTAATAGCTAACCATGCCTAAATATATGAATATATGAAGTACAACCATTTTGTCCAATGTACTGGGGCACCCATTTTACACAACAGAAAGCAGTGTTGTGATGACGTGAGGCGAGTGCTCAGGCATGATACAAAGCAACTAGGAATGTGAGTACACCCTAGTACTTCATACATGCTTCAAATCACAGTACATGGAATGAGGAGGGGTAGCTTCTGAGAGTGAAAGTGAGACCAGTTACAGAGCTGGGATCTCTTCTTCCTGAGCAAAGTGCTACATTTCCCACAAACCCAACTGTCCAATCTAGATGTCGTTATATTGCCATTTTGGATTAAACGGAAACAGCTGTTTGCTTTGTTTCTGATAGGCATTACTCTAAATACTCTAAATCTTTGCATATTGTAATTGCACAGTTATTCAAAAATATTCAATATTATTTGACAACCATATCGCCCACCCCTTTTGGAGATCGTCCACAAGAGCTTTAGTTAGATTGATCAAGAAATGAGACCTGAATTTCCATTCACTCAGACGTTTCTATGTGATCATTCTCCCTTTGCTATACTTTACAGTTGGCACTGTGCAGTTGTGATAGTAGTAGAACCTTAATATCTGCATTGCCACAAGGAGATTGCATTTCCTTGATGCCTCACCGGGAAATGGCCATAAACCCCAGATGAGGGGTGTGCGACCCCCTGGTACCTTGCCTGTCATGGACAGCACAATTGCTAACTTTGTCATAATTGTTATAATCTGCACGGTGGTTAGTTTGCAGATAGTGAAACGCTTATAACGGCTTTGAGTAATAAACGTCTATTCACACAAGTGAGCATTAGACTGCGATGCCAAGATTTTTTGACCTACAAAAAGACCTACATCCTTGGTCTAAATCACTGTAACTGCAAATGTTTTCAGCGTATTAAACACGCCACTCCAGCACATTATATCCACTACATCTCTGAGGCAGACATGACAGTGCCTGCTTTGCGATACCATGAATCGAAGATGTTGCTTATTCCTGTTGTTGTTGTGGGAAAAGTTAGAAAGTTTCCTAAGGCTATAAACTATGTCATTGTTTACTAATGACAGCATTATTTGTACGTGCCTTGTTTTAATTCAATTCAATTCAATTTTATTTCTATAGCGCTTTTTACAACGTAGCATCGTCTCAAAGCAGCTTTACAGTAATA
>JAYJMA010019135.1:0-12255 GCA_036873895.1 Parotocinclus cabessadecuia
TCCTGAGTCTTTTGACTCACCCAGTGCATATATACACAGTATATAGCATAACCTTTTGTGTGTGTGTGTGTGTGTGTGTGTGTGTGTGTGTGTGTCACAGAGGCAATCGAATGCAGCTCAGGCGCTGTGTGACATCATTCGCATAAGTCGTGACCAGGCCAGTGTGATGCAGGATTCTTCAGAGAATGACCCTCTACTTACTGCACTGGAGCTGTGAGTATATTTATAAACTTGGGTAGAATGTAATGTTGAAATGAAATTCAGCTACTGAATATGTTCAGGGGGAAAAAAAAACCTGATTGAAAGAGAATAAAGATGTACCTAGAAAAAGGTAGGGAGTCGAGACCGGAGACGAGCCCTGAAACCCCGGACCACCACGTCCGACCAGGGGTTTTAATAGGAGAGGTGTCGGATCAGTGTCGGATCAGTGGACGATTTCCAAAAACATGCGATCTACAGGCGATCAGCAATAATTTAGTTTGTACAAAAAGTCCAATCAAAGGGCAATTAAGATTTTCCATACTGAGCATTTGGGCAGTTGTTGGTTGATTTGTGCATGGCGTGACAACAAAGCGTTTTGCCCCAGAACGACTAACTCCAGGAATACAGTTAAATTCCTCCTCCAAATATGAGCGTTACTCGTTTTTCGGCCGTGTGTCCATTTAGGGTTTTGTTTCAGTACGTCGCCAGTGGATTTAAACAAACGGTGTTAAGAAGATTAGAAGTCTTCGGTCTCATTTGCATTTCTTAAATCTGTCCTGTTAGGGTATACCCAATGCTTCATAATCTTTACAAACGCTGTTTTTATGTTTACGTTTGTTAGCCAGCAGAGTGTGGAGACCCTGTTAAAGAACATGTTTGAAGGCGAGAAGAGTGAGGTGTGCATCGTTAACGGAACTCAAGTTCTACTCGCGTTGCTAGAGACGCGGAAACCAGGGTCTGTATCACATAATCATTCGTTACCTACTGCTTAATCGACACGGGGTCCCGGGCCAGACGTTACCCACCCAATCCATTATAGGGCGCACACACTAAGGGCCACTGCAGAGACACCAGTTAAGCTAACACGCATGTCTTTGGACTGGGGAGGAAACCGGAGTACCCGGAGTAAACCCACGAGGACACAGGGAGGACATGCAGACCCCACACAGAAAGGACAAAAGGATAGTTTTTCCTTGCCACTGTCTAGGCTTGGCCTTTTAGGATAATATAACGCAGCTGCTTTGAGACGATGCTCGGTTGTAAAAGCTCTATAGAAATAATTGTGACGTGACGTGACTTGATATTGTTGAGCTTTCTCGTGTAATGTACTTCTCAGTGTGGTGCACTTAAGGAACTGCGCTGTATTTCAGAGTGGAGCTGATTGATCCGGGATCTCAGGGAGCAGAACGGTCAAACACCGTAAACAGTAGCATCTTAGTGGGCATTCAGCCTTACCTGAAGCATTACCGCCATCTCTTGCTCAACCCACCAAAGGTAAAACGGCCATTTATTTGGCTAAACGTCTGCGCACACTTCCAACGTTGGAAGTAAAAAGTCATAAAGAGGAAGATAAAGTGTTAAAGTGACTGATGTAATAACCAGAGGTCTTGAGAACATGGCTCAACACTGCCATGGTACCACCGCTGAGGTTGATGATTGGGCCCCAAACTTTCAAATTTGGATTTGTCATTCCATAATAGTCTCTCTTCCACTGTTATTCACGTCAATGAAAGGCACATCTTGACCTATTCACACTTCCGAAAAAAGTTTCTCGGCTGCTAGTCTTGGCATCAGGATTAAGTTGCCGGGTGCTGGTGTTTAAGTGGAAGTGGAAGTCACACTAATTACCTGCCACTGTAGCTTCCAGAAGCTTTTTTTTTAGTATTGTTTTTATACTGCATACAACTTCCCTTTATTTTCGGCTTGTTTTCTATAAATAGCCAATATACGGGCCGAGTCAAAAGTGACAGGACAGGTCGCGTTCTGCATTGTGGACTTTCCCCAAAAGTTGCCAAACCCATTGTTGAGGTTTTTTTTGATCGGTAGCGGTTCTGTAGACGGTCACTACGTTTTCTGGTCGTCCACAGTCCCGGTTTCTCTAAATTTGCCTATGGGGCATGTAACGGTGCTTTTGGGAAATTGGTGATCTTTCTGGGTGTCGGATGTTGAGGTCTGTTGCTATGATACGGCAGCTTGGTTTAGAAATGAAAGTGTGCCCTGTGACTTTTGTCCCGCCCCGTACTGTGTAAAACAACGGCATTTCTAATCTAAAGGTGGCCTAAGACTTTTGCACAGTACTCCAAGTGCTTGATCAGATTCTGTCCTAGATTAACCTTGTGCATTACTTTTGTGAATAAGCTAGGAGTCTCTGACCTTGCAGACAGTATTAATTGCATCGTTGCTTGTACAGAAATGCAGCATGCTGACCACTCTGGGGGTTTTGGAGGAGCCGTTCGGAAACGCTCGGCTGCACAGCTGTAGACTGATGGTCGCCCTGCTGAACACGCACGCTCCCAGAATACACCAAGAGCTCTGCCAACTGGACATGATCAACCTCTTACTAGTGAGGCTCCCGACCATTTAGTACATATAGGAAGAATTTGAAATGTAAAACACACTCTCGCAGTGTGTCTGTATCTAATCCCCCTCTGTTTTTGTTCTGCTGCTCTTCGTAGGATCTGTTTTTTAAATTTACTTGGAACAACTTCCTCCACGTTCAAGTCGAACAGTGCGTGTCCGCCATCCTTCATCACGCTGCACCAGAAGAGCCAGCACAGGACATCCCAGAGCCGGACCAGTCCCGAAACAC
Organism: Parotocinclus cabessadecuia; assembly: GCA_036873895.1. NCBI lineage: Eukaryota > Metazoa > Chordata > Actinopteri > Siluriformes > Loricariidae > Parotocinclus > Parotocinclus cabessadecuia. Next base: position 2,792 of record JAYJMA010019135.1, read on the forward strand.
TCACGCAGGCACAGCCCGCACCCCCTGCGCAGACGCGACACATTCGGCTGTCTTTTCGCAACAAGACCTGCTTACACACGTAGGTCCTGTTAAGAAACACGTGAAGTGTTTTCTAAACCTTTTAAAACAAGTATCAAATGACCTTTTAGTCACACTCCTAATCACTTATAAGCCTTATATTTAATCCGTTAATTGATTTTACAGTTCAGCTGTGTTTGGGTTTTACAGTGTAACAGCCTCATATGAAGACAAAAGTGATTTTAATCCTGTCTCTCTTAAGCACACGTCGAGACGACTCGGCAACTTGCAAATAACTGGCATCGTTCTTTGCCGCATAGTTACGGTCTCGCAAAAGAGTCTGTTTTTTGTCTGTTCTGTTGATCAGAACAAGAAATATGTTAATAAAGTGAAAGACGAAACGGTTTAAACTACAAGTAAGGGACGGTCCAATAAAAACTTGGGGGTGGGGTAATCTTGGAAGTGAAAAGGGACAAAGAATAAACTGTGTGTGTGTATGCCTATCAAATCTGTTTGTGTGTGCATGTGCAGCTCTTTCAGAAGTGCAGGTTGGTGCAGAGGATACTGGACGCCTGGGAGGAGAACGATAAAACACAGTAAGGGCTAAATGACCTTATTGCAGCATTGCAGTCGGGGTGTGGGCCCTAATTTGGAGCCTATTCCGAACGTAATATTTCAAAGCTACCGTTGCGCAATCGGTGCGTGACCAATGCAGACAGCAGGAATGCTCTACCAGTTTCATTTACAAGCCATGGTTCAATGGGGGGGGGGGGTCCTGATTTTTGAGGGGAGTACATAGATACCTGTGGCTGCCAGCAAAACTTTAACGCACACAACCGAATATAAACGAGCCCCCAAAAGTAATCAATAGGGCGACCTTCTGACCCCCGCTATAACGACAAGGCCGTGCCCAGTGTCCTACCGCGACAACTGGGAGATGTTTATAATATTTAAATCTCTTGACACCAGACACCGCCTGCCCTCGGTGGGCGTGGCCAGACATGCCATCACTGGCATTTGCTCATACATGAACTAACCTGTAAGTTTATCAAAACAAGAGTTGCTGACTGAATGACTGAACGGATTTCCTCCTTGTGCTAACTTGACTGAGCGTTCCGTCCATTTGGTTATGTTTGAAAGCAGTTCTAGATCTTGGGTTTAGTTCCAGGTACTGGAACCTTTTGAACATGGACGGACACCCAACACGCCCGGTGGGCATGATATGTTCAGTCTATCCATGAGCGATTTTCAAATCTAGGCCGGTTTTAAAAAGGCTCGTTTAAAATCTACAGTATTTGTAAGAGAGAAGTGAAAATGAAACCTGAACCCTGACCTTTAATTCATTATGTCTTGTCTCGTTTGCTGCATGCTAACATTGCCGGTCGTGTTCCCTATAGGATCCTAGTGCTTTATATAGCATGTACAGATATAACACGTTAAAGGAATGGTGAATAAGGGACTATTTTGGACACGGCCCATTAGTACAGGTCCTTCGCATTGACCCAAATTGTTGTGTCAAATTTTCCGAATCGCAGCAGGTTGGCGTGCGACGACTACATGCTTCCAGAACTGTAACCCCAATGGGTGCCTAATATGCGTATTTTGCAGGACCGAGGGGGGCATGAGGAGGGGGTACATGGGTCACCTGACCAGGATAGCCAATGCAGTAGTTCAGAATGCGGAGAAAGGACCAGCACAAGCTCTGATCATACAACTCATAAATGGTACCTTCTCAAGCACCAGTTTGCTTCCTGTTGTTTCGATTTAACCGGTTGTTTTTAGTGATGAAGATAATGCATTTTAACAGAGGTACCCGAGGACTACGGGGCACGCTGGCAAACGTTCGTGGACGAAACCCTAACAGAAATAAACAAGAAGAATGCAGTGGATCTGGTAAGCTTTCCACAAAATTACCGAAACCAACGCTGAACTAGTTCAGACTGCACTCGTGGTCATACACGCGGTCTGTGTGGTATTTTGTATGTTCTCCCCATGTGCACATGGGTTTTCTCCTGGTACACCGGTTTTTGGACTGGGATTGGAGAAAAAAAAAAATTTTTTTTTGAAATGTATTTTAAAAATGCCCTCGATTTTATGTCAGTTGCAAAATGTGAAGTTTAAGATAATTGAAGCTTTTGTTAATTCTGCCACAACTGCATAGTTTTGATGACGAATCCATATGTTAGGAACTGATTTGTATGAAAAGCTGTGGAATAACTTTTTTGAGCTAGAATTAGTTCAGTCAGAAACATCTGGGAAAGTTAAAACGCTATGAAAAACACAATAAGAAAACTGACTATACTCTTACTAGATATGCGAGCCTTTATACTTTACATGTTTAGTACAATATACGTACCCCCAAAAAAAATTGCGTAAAACGGCTGGTCAAATTCAAAATGTTTGAAATTCTGACTCAAATTCGACACCGAAGAGGCCTGAATATACCTGAACCTGATCCTACGAAACGTCTGATTTAACAATTTTAGGCACATTTTCAGTCGCTTTGCTTAGTCTGAACTAAAGTTAATCGGTCAAAATCAAGCACCTGTAAAATTCTGCTTTACAATTTTAGCTGCGTGGTTTTGTTCAGAGAGTACAAGGCCAGAGGGCGGCGCTGTAAGAAGGTCCTGGGTTCGATCCCATGGCGGGGCGGCCTGGGTCCTTTCTGTGTGGAGTCTGCATGCCCTCCCCGTGTCTGTGTGGGTTTACTCCGGGTACTCCGGTTTCCTCCCACAGTCCAAACACATGCCTGTTAGGTCGTTCTGTCAGTCTAAATTGGCACTGATTAGACGGCATGATGGCCTGGTAAATAATGTCTAAAACAACACCGCATTGGTGTGGCCAGCGACGTCTACAAGGCATCTGACAGACTGGTCGGTCAAGGTGACAAGGCCAGGCGAAATCTGTAGCCTCCTTTATCCTGCGTTCATCTAATTTAACGGCTTCACGAGCGTTTGTCTTCGTGTTTTTATATTGCAGGTGTTTTCAGATTACCAAATACAACAAATGACCGCGAACTTTGTCGACCAGTTTGGATTCAGTGATGATGAGTTCGGAGAGCATGACGACAATATAAAGTACATGACACTTCTGTTTGATTCTATACTGTGTGTTGTTTAGAGCCTGATATTAAAATCAGTTTTTATTCTTGTAGTACAGCGTTTAATCGAATTGGAGGAATCGGTTGCAATATGGTGGATGCAGGTGTAAGTCAGTTTTTCCTTCCATAATTGCAATGTGTAGAGTCTTTTTCTTCTCGTGCCATTTACACTCCTGCCTTACCAGTTCTAATTCCTATTTCTCTAGTTCAATGTGTCACGAAAACCCCGAACAAATAAACCCGGGTGGTTTGGGAAATTAAGGAATCGACGTGCTCAAGAACGTTACGTTTTACCAAACATAAATACATGCAAATAATAAACAAATATTTGCATTCAGTGCAAATGTAATAGCTGAGGTTCCTCCAAATTTAGGTTCACCTATCGAACTATTGAAACACGTCCATTCCAGCCCTGCTTTGTACTAAGGAATACGTATATAGTAATGTTTCTTAAACCTACCTCTACGTTTACTGCGGCTCTTTGTAGCGTTACAGGCTGCTCACCGGAAAGCACTGCTGTCCGCTTAAATGCCAATAAAGCCCAACAATGGCCGTCCTGAAACCTCTGATCAGTAGTGTATTAAAGTCAAAGTCAAAACTTAAGTGAAGTCTGGCGTCGCGTTTCGTTTCAGCCGAGCATGGGCGAGTTTGAGGGGTGCGGAAAAGAGAAAATAAGGCCGTTCGATGAGGGTGATGAGGAGGAGGATATCTGGGAGGACAAAGAAATCAACTACTCAACACAAGTGAAGTCTAGATCCAGGTCAGTCGTTTTTGCACATTTACAAAGACTGAACACTTTTGAACGCACAAAGTGGAGACTCATTTGTGAAGAATCGGGATATTCAGGGTAACTCTAAACTAGGGCTGGCTCGATACCCTTTTTTTAATGCACGATATCGATACTGCGAACTTGATATCACTTGAAACACTGGCGTTGCACACGCTGCACTCGGCTGTCTTACTTTGATCATGGTTGCTGCTAGCTAACAGTTTTAACTCGAGTTCCAGCTGTTGCTCACGTGACTCGTCTCCGTTCACGGCGTGTCGTCCAAACTGTAGTAAAGCGTAAACGGGATAGGAAAGACGTCCGATTAAACTGGCCCCCATCCCCCATCCCCCTTTATCCGATCCAGTGATTTTTGCGAGATATCGGGCCGATCCCGATACAGACTATTGGATCGGTACAGCCCTACTCTAAACATTAGCTGTGATCTGATATGGGTTATGCCCAAGGGGCCAGGGATGACTCACCCTGTAGATTTATTTAAAATAGTACACAAGACTTGGGCCACCTAAGAATTTTAGCTCAAAATGTTCAAACCTGGATAGGTCCTTCCGTAGTCCTGTTTTCCACTGATCTTCAGTCCAGTCTTGGTGAGCTGTACCATCTCTCTGCCTGGCAGGTTTGGAGTGACATCCAGTACCCTAAAGAATGAGGTCGAAAGTGAAGCTCGGAGGCGTTTGGGGTCACCTGACCTGGAGTGCTTTCCAGACCCTAAACAGATTCTAGACCAGAAGCAGGACGCAGATCAGGATGTGGACCCAACAAAGAGTAGGCTTCACACAAAAGACAAAGGCAGATTTTCGTTTTAAACTCGAATAGTAATATGTTCTCTCCGATGCTGTAACGTCATGATTGAATATCGTTTAACTTCAAAAGTTTGAAGAAACTCTCGGTTTCGGTTGCTCGCCCTCTCGGACAAACCCTCTGTTCATTTATCTGGCAGGTCCTGGTTGGGTGGCGAGCTTTGAGGACGACTTTAACTTTAAGGCGGATTTTGCGGCCGTGGCCATCGACACGGGTTCAGGAGTGTGGGGAGACGCAGCAGCACAGCTGAATGACAGTGGGGAGAAAGGATGGGCTGCGTTTACAGACTTCCAGCCCTTTTGCTGGTGAGCTCATTTCTATGCTTAAAATCTCTCGCTCTGTTCAGACTGGATCAGGTTGGGATTTTGTTCGATTTTGATACACATAAGCGATAACAGTCCTGCAGGGCGACCGACTTCCCAGTGTGTTTTATTCTCTATCTATTGACTCGAATATTCGTGTTACAACGGACTGTCAGAGAATCGTACAACATTTCGAACGGGACCGGTCCTGCTGCCATTAAAAAAAAATTGGAGATGCACCAAAATGGTCTGAAGGAAAGAGAAAAAGGGGTTTTGAGAAACAAATGTTAGGCTAGACCACGAAGAGAGGAGATGACTACAGATGGAAAACGGAGCTCAGAGAATAATGGCTTGGTGTGTTTTGTTGCTGTGAAGAAGACTTGTCTGTGTTGTACGTGTTTAAATACGCATAGTGATTCTTTAAATTCGCATCCGACGGAACGCTGCCCCTTTAATTAGGCGGGAACTTAAGCTATCTGGCGTTTTGTTCTCTTGCTGGGTGATAAGGGAATGGTTCCCGCACCATCCAGTCCAATAAAATAATGCAGCACGCTCTTTAAAGCCTAAAGATTGACCTGGTTTTGTGCGCCAGAAGGCTCGAATGATTAGGGCATCGCCGAGCCGGGTCAAAACCAATCGGTAATTCTGCCTGTGAATTTTCTTGGGGGAAGGAGGTAGAGAAAAACACAGAGCAGCTCCTGTAAAAGAGAAAAATACTGAAGTAAATGTAATGCCGTATGAATAGGGCTTTAGTTATGTGATATGAAAAATGACGTTCCATTAATACAGGGCCTCTCGTTTTATGGAAAAGAGTTGTAACGTGTGAAAACAAACACCTTATGTGGTTCTATTTAATGAAAGCCAGTACTGTCTGATGAGACGAGATGAGATAAGATGTTCGATTGTTGGGTTTCACTGTGTGTTTTGTAGCTCAGACTCTGGAGCCAGGTGCAGCTCTCCGGTAGACTCTGAGAATGTGGCGAGGCAGAGCCAGGATAAAGAAGGTGAGAGATCTCCTGTGTCGCTCTTGTCTGACTCCCAGTTCTGATTTCCCATTATAAGTAATGCTGTAAACCCGGGCGTGTGTTGGCGCTTCAGGGAAAAACTCGTCTGCGTGCGTGTGGAGTGTGTGTGGCGCCAGGAAGGCTCCCCTGGTGGCGTCGGACAGCAGCTCCAGTGGATCTGACACTGAGGAAGAAGAGGAGAGGAGCGAGGCCACTCAAAGCGATCGGGCTCATGAAAGCGATGTCAAACTCACCGTGGATGGCAAAAAGGAGAAAGCCGCCATCGCCAGGTAACCGCGATGATCCAGATGATCTGGTGTAGCAAATAGGGTAGTAAATAGGTCCCCAGGATTCTGAATGGGTGCTTTTGCATTTTAGGAGAAACGCTGCCATCCTGCTCTGTAGTAGCGCGGCTTTAATAATTAATAACTGATCCAAAAAAAATAAGGCAGGACGATAAAAGCGGGTGAAGTGGGTAAACTGAGTGACTCAAAGCCGGAAAAGAATGAAAAAATGGTTCATAGTTGCTAACGGTAATAATTAAAATTACAGGTACAGTCACAAGGAGTTAAGATACTTTTCACATAGTGCTTTATTTTAAGCAATAATATTAACTAAAACAGGGCGGCACGGGGCGGCTTGGTGGGGTGGCATCGCTGATTCACAGCAAGAAGGTCCCGGGTTCGATCCCAGGGTGGGGCAGCCTGGGTCCTTTCTGTGTGGAGTCTGCATGTCCTCCCCGTGTCTGCGTGGGTTTACTCCGGGTACTCGGGTTTCCTACCACAATCCAAAGACATGTGTTAGGTTAATTGGTGTCTCTAGAGTCACCCTCAGTGTGTGACTGTGTGTGTGTGTGTGTGTGTGTGTCTCCTAAAATATATTGTTCCTGCCCTTGCGCCCAGAATTGCCGGGTGGGCACCGGCTGGCCCGCCATCCCGTGTGGATTAAGCGGTGGATGAAGAAGGTGGATGGATGGATGGATGGATGGATATGTTTCTAAAACATTGTCTGAGACAATTATCAAGCCACAAAGACTGACATATTATTTTACACATTTACATGAACAGTGTGCACACGACACAGGAGCAGGACCTGAAACGTCAGAAGTTAGCCTGTGCAAACAAATCTAATTTGACTACATGCAAAACAGAGAAAGGCCCGACCGCCGCCGCGTAAAAACCTTGAAACGAGTGTACATTTATAAGGAAAAACTGGCGCGAGCCTGGACGACCTTGCTCTGACTGATAAAGCAAACATGTCATGTAGCGTATCTGAACTGCTCTGTCAGAGGGACCACGAGGCCACAAGGACAGAGCTGTTTGTCCTTTGCTTCGTTTCCCATTTCCTCTGTAAAATGGGAAGTTGTCGTTTGGGAAAAAAAATAAAAAAAACCCAAAACAACTATAAATAAAGTTAGTTAGTCAGATGCAAAGCTAGTGAATGAACAAGAGCGCTACAATAATCAGCCACGACCGTAACAGACACTACATTACAAAAATGTAAAAAGGTCAATTATCCACAGGGTCAGGAAGCATGATGAAATGACTTATCAATATTATTTGATATTTCTTACAATGTTATTCAATCTCTATTACACAAACGTTTTAAATAACGAGAGTTGTCAGTATTCTGATTATAATATTTATGTGGTGGAATCTACTGTCACACAGTAATGAGCAGGTCATACCGTATAAGGTTGCGTTTACTGCCCTTATAGGCTCATGGTGCTATAGAGGTTTATATCATGGAGCATTTCGGATACAGCCCGTAGCTACAGATCCTTCACAGTCACACTTTAAATCGATCGTAAAAGGGAATATCCATATAACAAGCAAATACGCGGTGTGACAAATAACCTTAAGCGTCCATTAAGCTATCCGTACTGTAATCAGAAATTAAGGTCACACAGTTTGACGTATTTTAGGATGCAAAACGAATTAATTACTACGGAATGCCTGCTTATGAGGCCTGAAAGAATGCCATATAAACATTGAACAAAGTTAAACCGTAGGCTGAATTTCTGTGCAGTCCTGGGTAAGCTGTGGCCTGTACAAACAAACTGGTCAATCAATATCAGTGACAGGGAGAAAAAGTAGGTCCATATCCAAACCTCAACTCTGATGGCCTTCTGTTTGCTTTGGCTTTGTACACATTTCTCGTCTCGCCATCACACGGTCCGTCTCCAGTAGAACCGTCACCCACAGTTACGTGGTAACACACGTAGCGTGCTATCAAACGACAGTGGGTACGTCCTTGTAGCCAGCAGATCAGGCCGTGCTTTTCTGAGGTTTCCAAAGTTTGATCCCTCCTCAGATTAAGCCCAGAAGATGACTGTACGCGCAGAGATTGCGGTGGTGGTGAGTAAGTGGATCGAGAGGCCAAACATGAGGAAACAATTTGGGCGATAACGCTTGCACAGTAAAGTCAGAGTTCCCATGTCAGAACACATTTAGTTGCAGTAATTTAACTGATGCCTTTTTGAGTACTTTGGAAAATTTAGAGATCTATTTGTGTAGCGTGTTAAGAAAAGCGGTTAGAGGTCAAGGCATGTATAGCGCCATGTGGCAGCACTTTAAGGCAGTTTTAACGTCCATAACCGTGTCTCTTAGATAAACGATAGCTAACGCAAGCACAAACGCTGGCTAAATATTTAATGAAGGTCCCATATAGCACGCACGCTCGCTCAGTATTTTCTTTATCAGTGCCGTAGTTCAGCAGAAACATTCATGGCTTTAGCAGACATGATCTACAGTATTTCATTCCACTGGACTTATAACTCTGTATGTTTAGGAAAAAGACGATTCGAGTGCTAATACTTTTCTCAAAAATTAAAGTGCCATTACATTCTACATAACAGAAGACTTTTAGCTATATTGAATTAAGGTAAACAACTTGTTTATTTATTTGTACGTGACAGCAGATTCGGTTTGCACGCATCACATGCCGTTTCTTATAAAAGTCCTTAATAGAATTCAAATTTGGCATTCAAAAGGTTTTGTTCTGGCAATCCCAGTGCTTCACCAGCCCTCAGTGAGAGGGTCCTGATGAAAGGTTGGGATGCAGCAAAGAACATAAGACACGATGGAAACGTTCTTGGACTTTTAATTATTGCATTCTGTGGCATTATTTATATCTGTTGAAGTCTAGTAATAGACACTGCCCACAAAAATTAGGGGATATTCCGTTTTTTGTGAGCGGCACGTACAGTTGTATTGTGGACACAGTATGGCTGTGTGTTGTCATTTTAATGGATAAACAATTTATTAAGTCAGATTCATACAGGTCATTGCATGTCCTTCATGTGCCAAGATGTTTATCAGATATGTCATACATTATCTTAGCATTCAAAGGTTTAGCAGAAATGCCATTCCAGTGTTAATAGGGTTAGTAGATATTTGGTACGGCCCTCCAGCATTAATAGGGTTAGTAGATATTTGGTACGGCCCTCCAGC
>JAYJMA010019155.1:0-12253 GCA_036873895.1 Parotocinclus cabessadecuia
TCTCTCTCTCTCTCTCTCTCTCTCTCTCTCTCTCTCTCTCTCTCTCTCTCTCTCTCTCTCTCTCTCTCTCTCTCCAAATCGAATCAGTCTCACTCTTACGAAGTACCTCCTGCAGTCCACGCTGTCATCATGTTATATTGGGCTTTCCATTTAATTCTATTCAATTTACTGAATCAGTGTGTCAGCCTAGAGATCGGTACAAGATTATTTAAAAAGGGCCAACCAGAGTGGCATTTTTACATTTACTACATTTAGAAATTGATCTTTCATTAAACTAGTTTAGCTAAATAGTAAGGTTTAAACAGTGGCCGCTCGGAAGTGCTGGGACTTGAACTCAGTGCTTTAACCTCTGTCCTTCCACAGGGCCAATTTTCTGCTTGGTTTTCATAGCTTCACCTGGCTGCCAATAACCTCTTACGGTCAAGATTCTCACCAGCAAAAATCCAATTTGTTTGGCATTTAACTTGTTTAATACGCCAAAACTGATATGGTCTACTGATTATGTAAGATTTTCACAGAACCCAACCCCCAAGGCTCTGGTTAAGACTGCTGACCAGAAGGTTTTGAGTTAAAATCCCAGTTCTGCCAAGTTTTTCTTTGGCATGCTTAGAATTTCTACACACAGTACTGCTAAAATATTTTAATAGCTGTTATTGTAAGTAAAACGCTGTGTGCAAGCTCTAACTACAGTGTGACTGTAGTAATGTCTGTTCAAGACCCATTTTGGTCGACGTCCTGTTTAGGTCAAGTCAGATTTCTTTTTATAGATTTCTGTATCAGAAGTCCACAAAGCCCTGTTTTATACCTGGGAAATATTCGGTGACTTGAATTGGTCAACAGACTGGGCTGGACGTTGACCCTGCAGGACTATACTGCCCAGAGGCAGTTACTAATGCCTAAATTATCCATTTAAACTCTGAACATTTCCCACCATGGAGCAGGTGAGACTGCACCACTCATCACTGATACTGAACAGAGAAACACCTTATGACTGAATTTAATTGGCACTAAGAGCTACACCTTAAATGAAAAACCTGGCATTCACCTTTCCAGTGGTTAGAGATGTGAGAAGAATGTTGCTAGGCAACTGGGCTACATTTATTCTGGGCGTTTGCTAGCTAATGACTGAGGCTATGAGTAAGCAAATGGCAGCAAAGCTGTTTATATGGACTCCTTTGGAAGTCGCAAGTCTACATGTTTGTCCCAAGATCTCTAGATATTCATGAATATGCACATTTTTTAAATCCCACCTGTCGTCCCATAACACCAGAACAGCAAGATGATTGCTTTGGAATTTATAACGCAATTGTGCTTTTGACTGGTTTGTGTCATTTCCAGTCTCGTTTTAATACAGTGCTGGGTGTTTCCCATCATCTGTACCTGATACTACCAAGTGGTTCTTTTGAAGCCCAACTGATTTAGCAAGCAGAATTTGCGTGTGGATTACACAGTCCCTTTGTGGTTAAAATGGCTTGTATCTGGTGTAGAACGGTGCTGACCTGGGAACAGATTACTGTCAGACTTGGTCTGAGTCTATCATGACTGCCATGAGCATTGAAAACAGGCAGCATTTTCAGCATTCCCAGCCAGACTGTGCTGTTGTTTTGCAGTGTCACATGGAAATGTCACCCTCGGATAATTGCCCCTTTAGGGAGGATGAGCGTCTGATGACACATCTGCAGACGTGATTGTCATCGCTGATTAACAATGATTTTGTCCCACGAAAAATGATGCACTGCTTGTTGGACACGCATCGATTTTGAACATTTAAACTCTCATTTTTAGATCTGAAAATGACGGTCCTATAATTTCCGGTTGAGTTGTGGGGTCCTATTCAGTATCTTCTCTTTCCATGACAGTGTGACACCACGATAGATTTGCTGTAAGCCTTGAAGGTAAACCTGAGAATTGAGGAAAGTCACAGCTGTTAGCATAGCATGACGATTTCCCCCTCGTGTCTCTCCAGGATCTTAAGCAGGATGCGTCTCTGAACCCTTCTCGTGATGACTGGGATTTTTGGGGCGCTGGCCTGTGCGGGCCAGGCCAACTGCTACGCCAACGACTCCAAAGATTACTGCTACTCGGCTCGGATTCGCAGCACCGTGCTCCAGGGCTTGCCTTTCGGAGGAGTGCCCACGGTCCTCGCCCTCGACTTCATGTGCTTCCTGGTGAGACTTTTGCATCTTCTTGTTCTGGTTTCTGCCTCTACTTTGGTCTCTTCTATAAGAACAGAACCTGAGTGGGAGTGTCCCGGCAGAAAGAATGGAATTATGTTCTAGTGAATGCAGCGTGACCAGATTAAGTTCAAATTACTCAGGTTTTTTCCTAACTTATGTGTAAAGCTAAACAGGGGAATAACCGTTTTACTATTTGTCTTTTGTGAAAAGTGCATCGTTTGGCTTTACTGTAGGTATAGTTCAGAAACTTATGAACAATTACAGGAAAAATAGTTGAGCTTTTATGGATAAATGGTTTGGAATTGACTTTATGTCCATTATCATTTATTATATATTAATTAATTATATTGTTTTATTTTTGTTAAATATAAGTTATTATTATCTTAAAGTCTTAATACTAAGGCAATGTACCTTTTGCCAGCGATGCCTCTTTCCCTCCCTCTTTTCCTCTTTCCTTCCGTGATTGGATACTGAATAAAAGTAGCTTATTTATTTATATAGAGAAATCACCGGTTCGTTCTGCTTGAGTCGATATTCAATAATGACAGAGAAGGGTTGTAAAAGTTTTAATGAACATTGTCATTGAGACTCATTTGGTCTCATTTTGGTGATAATTTCCGGAGGATCAGACGAGGTCGAGACTGCTTGTTTATGATCTCGAGGCCGAACTTGAGTACTACAACCATACTGTCGAGACTCTGCCCTTTATGGAGGCCAAGTGCCACCCAATCTACCAAGGAGATGGGCAGTAGGACCAAAGAGATTGTCCCGTGTGAAAGTCAGTAGCTTCTTTGAACTTAGGCAGAGGTTTGAACATACTGGGAGGTACCTTTTATTCATGTTCGGCTCCCGTTAGAAGATATTTGAGATCAGACATTCGGACAACATTAAACTGCACTTGAGTGAGATCGCAGGTGAGCGAGAGGGAATGAATGTGTGTTACCTCACTGTAATGACGAGCATAGCTGCACAAGGGGCACGTTTATAGGCACAGCTGGTTGGTGACGTAAACACTTGAAACGGAGCCCAATAGCTATTTAGATCTTTTGTACTGGGAAGAGAAGTGTGATACTAACCCTCTCAGATGAGTTCTGTGCTGTGCTGTTGACCCAAATTCCTGCTTGGTTGTTGTCAGCTAAACAAGGTTCCGACGTAGTCAGCATTGTGGCTGTGAATATAATACCATAGTGAAAAAAGAAACCGTGATAAGGGAGCTTCTTGCAAGAATTTGCTTCAGCATCTAAAGCTTTCATCCACAACTACGGACGATCTTGCCTCTTTCCCAGGTACTTCTGTTTGTCTTCTCCATCTTGAGGAAGGTGGCGTGGGATTATGGCAGACTGGCTCTAGTGACCGACGCTGACAGGTGAGATCGAGTCGCTGCTGTTCTCAGGTGTTTCCTAACCCAAACATTCCTGCATACCCTAGCATTTCCCATATCAGGAAGCATGGTGCTCACAAAAATATGGGAATATTTCAAAATGAATTTATCGTGCACTGTATTTTGTTACAGTTTTGTTCTATTTTTAGATTAAATTTAGGTGCTTTCTTGTTTTGGCTGGTTTCCCCAATGCTAATTAAATTCAAGCCAAGAGTAAAATCTGTTTTCTTTACTGAATCGTCATAGGCACGGATAGTTCAGTCCAAGGGGCTCAGGATCTTATTTAAGGCTCGCTAAGCGTTATTTTTACTGTCCACAGTTTTGTTGGCACCATGCCCTCATTCAGGTTATGTTGATTTATCAACGGAGGGATGCCTAATTAACGTGAGGAGGGATGCCTAATTAACGTGAGGAGGAATTTCCTTTTTACTGCACTGAGGCACAAAATGTAACCTTAATGTCCGGTTTAAGTGACGGGGCTTTCAAATGGCACTTTTCAGTTAATTTTTTAAAAAGATGATGCTTTCCTCATACACAAAGATCAGATTGTAAGGCTTCCTCGGCTCTATTCATCGCCAATCAAGAAAGATACGGGGCTGGGACATGGCCAAATGTATCTCATCTTGGATCCAGGTTAGAGGCCTAACCGTGTCCTAGAGCCTCTTTTGCATTGTATGATTTATTTTATTTTTTTTTCCCAACGAATGTATAATTTTGCTCTAATTCCGCAATCATTACAAACATACGTATAATGGTTTATTTGTTTAAAACAGTGATTTATTTTTTATTTATGGAGCGACACCAAGACCACATGCATCATTTCTGATTGATAGTCCCGGATTTAAGATGAACGGACTTCTCTAGTAGTCCTAGCTTGATCAGCGTTACACACGATTGACTACATCTTTGTGTACCTTCCCAAACGGTAATAGTTGTTTTTACAATTTTCCAACTTGTAATGGTGACAAATTCAGATGTTTCCTCTCCTATTGTTTTATTGCAGTCAAATATAAATCCTGACTGTGCATTTGCTTTAAAATTGCTCCCGAGTCTTCCTGGTAATTATCCAAGAACTGTACTAAAGTGTGGACTGAGTAAATTACAGCATCGATCTGTAGTGGTTTTCAGCTCTGGCATGAATACACAATTCCAATCCTTCCCAATTTAATTAGTCTGGTTCCTGCCTAAGACTCTGTACTGTTACGGTTGCTGGGCAGACTCGTGTTCATCAGTCGGTGCAATCCGTCCGCAGTCCCGCTGGCCATTTGATTAGGAACACCTCCTGATTTCTACACTCATTGTCTATTTTATCAGTTCCATTGACCAAGGACTTTCTACAGGAAGCAGGAAGTTCTACAATTACAGACTATAGTCCATGTGTTTCTGCGTACTTTGTCCCCTGTACTCTGTTCCCTCATGGTCAGGACCCCCATTGGACCGCTACAGATCAGGTACTATTTGGTGGTGTGGGTTTTAATTCTTTCCTTGGGAAATCGGACGCGGCAGTGCTGCTGGAGTTTTGAAAACGTTCACTCACCGTGCACGTGGATACAGCTGCCATATTGCCCCAGTTTGTAAATGTAAAGTTAGAGACAGACGCTTATCTGTTGTTGCACAGTTTTATTTCAGTCTCATCCCTCACCAGTGCTCACAGGACGCTGCATACAGGATGCTGGTGGCTGGACATTTTTCATTCCGGCAGTGGCACTGAGGGGTTTGCAAACTCAAGAACCAAGTCTTTGAAAAGATGGCCAAGAAATTGAAGAGCAACCTTTTAAAATGAGCGACGCCAGTGACTTGGAAGCGCTGGCAGTGATAATTTTCAAAGATTTAGTGTAGTTTTTACAAATCAGTGGCTGATAATCCTACATTATTAGCTACAACCAATAAAGGAATCCAAACCTCTCGGGTAACAAGCAGTATTTAGTTTATTTAGTAACCATCCGATGAGAATCATTTCTCAAAAAACAAAGCAATTCATCCTGTTTCTAACGTTAATCTTTGCAAAGGGAAGCTGAGCCTGTGCCTTAAACTGCATATCATATAATATCCGAACGGTTCTTTGAGAACTCTCTAAGGGGTGAGCAAAGAGGGTCACTTTCATCTGGAGAAAACACAAAACTGAAAGTGGAAGCCACAGGTTAACTGCAGCCCTGTTCTCCATTAGCCACCGAGAAGAAATCCCCTTTGAGATGTAAAAAATAAGCTTGCTTAGGCGTGCCTCCATCTCCTCTCCCTGACTCATTTTTGTCTGCAGAGCCCAAACTTCCTTCCCTCACAGATGCATCATAATCCTCTGGGCAGAAATAATAGCAGCAGGAGCTCAAGCATACGTGGTTCTTGACATTTTGGCAGGAGATAATAAATTTGGCCAGCGTTTTTAAAATGCCATCTGTTTTGTTAAAGGTTTAACCAAGCAGTATTTGGACTTTTTCGTTCTATTCTTATTGTTCCAGAACTCGCTCGTTTTTTTTGTTTTTTTTTTATCTCCCACTCTTTGTTCCTGTGGGAGGAAAGTACCCAAAATATCCACCCTTGATCTTTGCATCTCATTATATAGGCTATAGCCTTTCTGTTTATTGATCTAGCCGGAAATAAACGCAACCCAAAGTAGATACTGTTACGTAAGGGCTGCCTAGATTTAAGTCAGAACTATCTTTATGAATAATTTATGATTTTTGAAATATGAACAGTATTTATTTGTGATTACTCCGTGGGTGTCAACTTACTCGGACCCACAATACAAATATAGGAATCGATTACTGAGGAACAACCCTTTTAATAGGGTTAAATTCCTCAGCTGATGGAGATGAGATTAAGGAATTGAGTGGAAAATGCAAAATCATTTAGTTAGTTAAGGACGGTGGACAAGCAGAAATAAAGCGTAGTTATTACAAGTTCTAGCTTCATGGTCATAAGTTTTTCATGTGTATTTAATTTGTTTTGACCTGTAGAATGAAAAATGGCTGCTATTGTCTCTAAACTGTGCCGTGATAAACAGGACCAACGTCATAGAAAAGTGTTAAAGAAATGAAAAGGCTCTGTGTTTAACGTATTCATTCGTTCTCTCTAAAGTTGTGTTTTGGTCACGATGTGTCTTGTCTTAAAGGTAGCTGTGTACTGGATCGATAAGGCTAAAGATGCTAATATTAGAAGGACGCTTATGGCTAGCCACCACATCAGATTCAAATAGATTTGCATTCTTATGATTGGGCTTTCTGTGAAATTGCTTTTGTGCCAAAGTGTGCTGATGTGCATCAGGTTCTAAGGGTTAAACTCTAAGCTCATAGCTAGTATTACTTGTTGGCTACAAATGTACAAACTGCTAAACTGAGGGCTATTTGCTCACTTCATTTAGCTTAAATAGCATTAAAACCTACATTTCTTGGTTCATGCGTATAATTTTTTTTTTTGTATATATGTTAGTTTTCTGAACAATTTATCTTACGGTAATCCTTCCTCCTCTGGATCTTTCGAATTTTGCCTAGTCATGTGCTAAGCTAATGTTTTAACTTCCTTTTACCTTTCAAGACAGAAGATGCAATTCAACGGCATGGAGGAGCGGGAATAGTATGTTCCGTTTGTATTAGTTTTCTAAACTGGCATTCTAACTACTAACATGCTTTTCTTTCCCCATCTGTAGGAGTTGATTCTTTTGAGTGGGGTGCACTTGTCTGCTGTATAATTCACCGAGTGCTTTACCTTTTGACCTTTCCTAACACCACTGGTGTGCGTGTGCGTGTGCGTGTGCGTGCGCTCCAGATTTGATATTTCACCACTAATTATTCCAAAAGTGTGTGGACCTTGCGTGTTGCACTGACCCTTTACAATAAAGGCTTCCTAATGTACGTCTCTTATCCTGCTTGTTCTGAATGATTGCAGTAGGCGAAAGGAAAGGGCTAACTATGAGCCTGTACGAAGGTAAAACGCTAGCTAAAGTGTGTGAGACCCATGTGTTACTCGTATTCCCAAATGGACCAGTGCTTGTGGATAACTGTTCTCCATATATATTCTTCATCCTCGTGAATGGTTAGCGGGTAGCTTTTGGTTTTGTTGGGTAGCATAGTCTGGAGTCTGACTTCTCCTCTAGTTGTGACAATCCTGACATCCAGAATGGGTTTTTTTTTTGTTTTTTTTTTTCCCCTTCTTACTTAAACAAAAGGTCCTTATTGTTCTTTCCAACATCAAACATATCAGATTAAGACGCGTTGAGAGTCTACCATTCCAGTTGTCTGCCATAAGCGCTCTAGATTTAGCATTCTGGTCACGTTTGAGATACCTGGTTCTTCCTTAAATGAACCTTTTTGATTTAGGGACTTCAAATCATGATTGCATGAGGTCATGTGATTTTTGTTGCCCATCCCAAACGGCAATCTATGATTTAAGGAATTTTAAACAACAATACGAAGACTGTTCCTCTTTCTTTTCTACAAAATTAATCCAAGTGAATGTACACCCTGAAAAAAAATGAAATACCTCATTTAGTCTCAGTCTGATCGACCGGCCCACAATCCATTGGGAAACCATTATGGGGAAAGGCGTTTTATACTTGGTAGCTACAATATCAAAGCTCCATTGTAAAGTTAAATCTATAAATAGACGCAAAGTGCCTAACGAATGAACGACAATGCAGAATCTGAACAATTGGGTACCTTTTTTAAACCATTTTTAGTCAAATGGTTTCCTACTTTAACCAATGACTCTTCACAAATTGACTTGGTTTTAATGGCAGTAAATCTAATCTGTTCAAAGATGCCAGGCTAAACAACTTCATGACGTGCTGTCCTTTGTCACGCGATGGTTATATCCAGTTATTAGCCAAGATTGGGGCTGATTTATGCAAAGTTGCATAACCATCCTATTCCTCAAGAGCATGAATACTTAATTCCCATCTTATTTGAGAGTCTGACCTACATTCGCGTGCATGACGGTCTCAGACAGTTCATAAAATTTTTAATCCAGCCATTTCTCCTTACCCCAGATATACGAGGACATGTCTGCAAGTTTGCATTTTTGGTTTTGCACTGGAGCTATGACTTGTCGCTCTTTCCTGTCCTGATTTGAACCAATCTTTAAATGTGTACACCCCGTCCATGTTTATCTGTCCATATTGGCACGGTGGTACAGAATTTCACACATCTTATTCACCGTCGTTCACGTGTACCCTCTGTCGGTTTCTCTCAGTGTGGCTTCGGCATTGCATTCAGAAACTCCGGACCGATACGAGCGCCTCACCTCCGTCTCCAGCTCGGTGGATTTCGAACAGCGAGACAATGTAAGTTGTCAGTCATTTCCTCCACCTCTTTATCCTCTGCCTGTTCTTTGCCATTGGTCTTTACTGTCGGTTTTCTGGCCCTGGGTCACCCCGGGCTGTGGACTGAAGTGAAATTGACTTTAGGACATTCTGTTAAATAATGCAAGATTATGAAGAGGAGTCGGCTTGGCTGAGTGTGCGGGATCAATAAACGGAGAAGGTTTTGGCTGAGTCACCTACTACTGTACAGGGTAGTATGTCTTAGTGTGTCAGCGCCGTCCTTACTGTTTTGACACGATGAGTAACACTTGGGTGGTTTGAGGTGCAGCTTTTCCTTCATTTCTTAATCCCTGATAAACCAGCTCTTCTAATAGTAATGCTGCCCTGTATGGGAAAGAAATACAGCTCGGAGGTGTGAACAGTATAGGTTTTAGGTCAAGTCCAGACAAGTGGGCAGAACGGGTGCGGAATCCGGGTAACAGAGGCTCAACTGACCCCAAACAAACTTTACGAATCTTGTTCCTGTTCTTATAGCAGTGCTCACCATGATGAAAGGCTCTGCATCTGCATGTAATTCTATTAGTTATGAAATGAACATGGGTGGTAACCCATGAGACCCTAAAGTTATTATTAAAAATACAGAACGTCTTTTATGTTTTGACGCTTTCCTGGCTCAGCAGACGTCACTGTCACTGCTCTCGTTTAGTTCTTTCACAGAAGACCGATCACACTTAAGCTTTATATATATATATATTTATATGAGGCAGCGCTTACAGGGGACTCGGCGTCCTTCCAGTGCAGAAATCATTCACGTGATGACCTTGCGTTTTCCACACCATCAGAAAGTCCTTCGGCTGAAACGGTTCTACCTTCGGAAAGAGAAACGCACTTCCTCAGAAAAAATGGGGAGTAAGCACTTTCAGTACCTGAAATGTGACTCACAAGATTTGCTCTAAAACCGAATGCCGAGTTGTTGTGGCCCAGAATGGACATGCGGTAGACGTTTGGAATGGAGCTGCTGAGAGGACAGTGACGTCTGAACCACATCAGGTTTGGTGTGTCATGGCTGCTGTAAGGTCACTAATCTAACTTCGAAAGGTCACTGCGGGTCATTCAGATCTTCCTGCTTAACTATGGGTCTACAGGACACTTCTGGCTCGGGTTCAACCTCTCCTCCCTCAGGCACAGCCAACCGTGCTTGTGTGTATTGGTTCATTACGGCACCTGAATGCCTGCAGGTTATTGATGCGACTTAACAATACTGCTGTGATTAAATAAGAATTAATTTTAGTAAGATTTTAACCATGGGTTGTTCTTATTTAGGCAGTACCGATCATAATTAAGGTAAAAAAAAAGCGCCAAAATACAAATTCTTTGCTATAATCCAAATGACTTTGTTCTCCTTGTTAAATGGGGAATCCCTAATTGATTTGTTGGTGTCACTTTTATATTGGCAATGTCCCAGACCCCCAAATAAATTGATTGTCTAGCACCCATAGGACAGCTCCACTGATTAGGAGCATCTACTAATTGATGTAATGTCAATTTTTGGAACATGAACATTGACATTGCTTGGTTTAAACCCAGGTGACTTTAGTAGAGACATGCAGTAATTGTGCACCAGGCCTGTCTTTCAGTTGATTAGGGCAGTTAAGGTACTCAAGTAAGAAGTATGTACACTATTTTGGCCATAGTGTAGAGTAAGAATAAAATCACGTAATGACCAGTGGTAGATCAGCGATTAAGATGTTAGACTACTGATCAGAAACTTGTGAATTCAGATCCGGTGAGACTTTGGCACGCTCCATAAAAAGCTCCACTTGATCTTGCCGTACAGCTGCATTAATGTAGTAATACTGCACCAAGCCCTTGCTCTGTCTGTATTCTAAGGCCGAGCGATGGGACCGAGGTCAGGGCAAGTAAATCCCACAGGACTTTGACCATGTATTTGATAGTGTAAAAAAAACGAAACCATGCAGTGGAGAGTGGTGGATCAGTAGTTTTACTACCAAGTGAGATGGTGAGAATTTAAATCTTTCCTCAGCAAAGTTTCCGATGTAGAGTGTAGCATTTCTGAAGGCCGCTCCAAGTTTGCTTGATGGCTTTGTGGGTTGTGTGTATGCTTGACCACTTGCATTTCCCCCTGTTCATAATTTTACTCTGAATATTGCATATTCTCTTGCTGCAGGGTTTCTGCTCCTGGCTGACCGCCATCTTTCGAATAAAGTAAGCGTCTCCTTTTTAATTCCTCAGAGCTTCCTGCGGCTGAAAACCGCTCGTCTTTTCATTTAGCAGCTTGTTTATTATAACACGCAGCTCTGAAACAAAACAACACAATAATATTAATACAGCCACGGTAATGGTGTGCCATACAGAATCAGCAGATTAACCACCAAATATGTGGAGTAGCTTCTGTGTAAATGTCCTTTCTGTCTCGGTGTAGTTAAGTGGAGGAACTGGGCTAATTTGATTATTGAAATGAGTAGAAATGTGTAGGACTGCATGCAGCCTATTATGAGCGAAACACAAAATGCACTGTGTATAGGGATGAGGAGATTCGGGAGAAGTGTGGAGAGGACGCCGTGCACTACCTCTCTTTCCAGAGGCACATCATCGGCCTCCTTGTGGTGGTGGGCGTGCTCTCGGTAGGCATCGTCCTGCCCGTCAACTTCTCTGGCAACCTGCTAGGTAAGTGTATATGAAGTGAGAGTACGCTTGATAAAAGATGATGCTTCAACTAGAAATCTCTGTCCTAATATTAATAAGGGTTGTTTTTTTATTATTTATTTGACCTCAAATTTTAGGATGTTTTAAATTCCTCTCTATACTGTTAACTGAAAATCTATCCGAATAGAAATGAGAACCGGCCGAGGAGAGATCGCACCTCGGCTGCTAGGCGCTAACTGCTAATAAGCCGGCAAAAGTGCCAGCACTCATCCTGCCAGCACCCTCCCTTGCGTCTCTGCGTCCTGTCCTCTAGTGCAGATAGCTGTAGATTATCACGAGTGAGGGCTTAACCTCGGCTCTAATGGGATTAGACTTGGTCGAGAACGGGGTAATGGAGTGGCGGTCAGAGGAGAGAAATGGAGTAGAGGTTCTGAACAGAGAGCCGAGAACAACAAACATTTGTAATGACGGATAGAATTCTTAGAATAGGATAGAATTATTATAATTATTTTTTTTTTTTATTTGTTTGTTTGATATTGGATAATCCTTTTCCTCTATTCTACTAGGATAGTACTAGTACCCTAGTACCAGTAATTAACGACAGTTCTCGTCGTTAATTCGTTGAGGGATGATCCATTTAAAGCTCGCCAAGTACCAGAAATGACCGAGCAAATTTTTGCCATAAGGGATTATGT
The DNA here is from genome assembly GCA_036873895.1 of Parotocinclus cabessadecuia. Taxonomy (NCBI): domain Eukaryota; kingdom Metazoa; phylum Chordata; class Actinopteri; order Siluriformes; family Loricariidae; genus Parotocinclus; species Parotocinclus cabessadecuia. The sequence continues at coordinate 12,175 of JAYJMA010019155.1, forward strand.
CAATTAATTTACTCCCTCTCGGGGGGGGGGGGGGGGGGGGGGGGGGGGGGGGGGGGGGGGGGGGGGGGGGGGGGGGGGG
>JAYJMA010019166.1:0-12253 GCA_036873895.1 Parotocinclus cabessadecuia
TTCAGGTGTTTCAATGAACTCACATGTTTCTCTGCACAAGAGAATCATTGGAGGTCAAAACTGTGATGACAAGGATCGTCTTTATCATGTTCGGCTGGAGGGCAACAATGGTACTCATACAAGCGGGTGTGGAGGATCTCTGATCCACCGTCAGTGGATCCTGTCTTCAGCTCACTGCTGGAAGTCAAAGCCAGAATGGTAGGAAAGTCATTCAGACAGATTTGTGTAAGCACTAACAGGAGTTGGTCCAGGACTCCTGTAGTGACACAGCTGTGGCCTGTCAAATTAGAGTGAGGGTAAACTGCAAAAGAATTGTTTAATCAGCCTTTAGCCCTCCATAAATAGCTAAGGGTGATGCCTCAGCATTGTCTGTAGTAATAACTTTATTTAGAGGAAGAGGCCGAGGGTGGGGGATATCCACAGCACACCTATAAAACCTGGCATTAGAGCGGATGATGCATAGCCATAAAACAGACACTGCAGCTTCTCGTTAAAAATAGATGATGTTGTTGTGCAGGCACAGAAGTTCTCATGCCATGGTTCCTGGAATGCACTTGGCTTTGCTGCTTTCAGTTTACAGACCAAAAATCCACCAAAGATTTCCTCATGTTTACGCTAAACCAGCACACCTTGATGTGGCTGCATTGCTCCTGTAAGAATTAAATATGTCATGAAATATATTGATGAATCATTTCCATAATTAGAAGCACATTTGCCTAAATCTACAATGCTCAGTAGGTTCACCTGTTCAACTGCTCGTTAGCGCATATGTCTAATCAACCACTCAAGTGCAAACCAAACATCAGAAAGGGGAAGAAAGTGGATTTGAATATGGCATTGCCTGAGTACTAAACTGTTCATGTAAACTGACCATCATTTAAATGCCATGGCATCATGCCATGCCATGTAACAAGGCTCAAATCATCTCAAACAGGTTTCTTAAATATGGCAGTGAGTTTAAGTAGTTCACCTTCCTCAAATGACCTCCACAGTCACCAGATCCCAATCCAATACAGCACCATTGGAATTTGATGGAATAAGAGATTTGCCTCGTGGATGTGCAGCTGACAAATTTATATTTATATATAATTCATATTTTATATTTCTGAGGAATGTTTCTAGCACATTGTTGAATCTATGCCATAGATAATTAAGGATGTTCTGAAGGCAAAAGGGTTTCAACCCAGGATTGATATGGAGAACCAGGTTGTCCTGTGGGTGTATAAAGTTACAGTGCATACGTATTACTTTGCCATAAAGTTCCAAGGTCACAAAAGCATTAAGAAAGTGGTGCTGATACTTTGCTGAACAGCAAGTGAGATGTCATTAGAACTGCACCATGCATAACTAATAAATATTTAATTTGCATTCCAAGCATTAACAGTGCCCATGTGGCCTGCACATGTGCTTAGAAATCACCCACAAGTGACAAGAGACAAGTGTCTCCTTCCCTTTTCTGTAGCAGCAATGGGTCTCTCATTGTTATATAGAATAAAATACTAAACTTAGTTTCGTTTGATATTTGGAGCTGAGTTGGGCCAAGATCCCCAGAGATAATGCTGGAAGCATTATCGTTCTTATGGGATTTCTTGCTATAAAAAAAGTAATTTCTTGCTAGAATAAATCTACAATGCATGATCGAAAGATTTACAGACTCACATTTAAGTATACTGAGCTAGAGCAGAGGGGAAAAACCCAGTGCTCAAAACGAGAGCTTGCTGTGAAACATTTCTCAATAAACTTGTACATCGGCTACATTATTTTCCTATTTTTATGCATTCTTGGAAAACAGTGTTTTATTTACCAATTGGTTTGTGTGTCAGTTTAGGTTTTTTTTAAGAAATATAAGGCATTGTGTTCTTGGAAAAATACAATATATTCAGTTAGATGAGACCATTGTTGCTGACTTTCTTCAGAGATACAAAGGTGCTTACATCCACTTTTACTGTTCTTTTTGATTTGTTAAAGACAGTGAAGGCAATGGGTTTTTATTATTATTTAAATTTGCTACTGGGTCATGTTTTTCATTCACTTGACATGTGAAAAACATTCCTGTAGAAGGAATAACCAGAATAGATAAAAAAATATTCAATAATAACAGTTTATATGCAAATGCCATTTAAGATGCACCAGAGAAAGGAAATGGAAACCGTGAGGTTGGTACCAGTAGTTAGAGATAGATCACTATATGCCAACATTGTGACAATGTCTATTGTAAAAAGCGCTATACAAATCCAATTGAATTGAATTAAAATGAGAGCTACATAGAACCTAAGAAGTGTGGGGTAAGTTAGCAAACCTTATGAGGGATATTGCAGAACCTCTGTGATTATGTGTAATGCCTGCATGCAAGAAAGTAAAATTTTAGAACCCGTAAAAAGAATCTGTGAGAACAGTGCCAGCAGCTGGAACCAGAACAGTATGCAGTGGGAAAAATAAGTATTTTATACAATGACAATTTTGCAAGTTTTATCACCTACAAATAATGGAAAGGTCTGGGGTTTGTATTGTAATTACACTTCAACGGTGAGAAACTGAATTAAAAAAAATCCAGAAAATCCCATTGTATGATTTTTAAATAACTAATTTGCATTTTATTACATTAAATAAGTATTCTGCAGTCATTACCTGTATTAGCTGCACCTGTTTGAACTTGTTACCTGTATAAAAGACACCTGTCCACACAATCAATCACACTTCAACCTCTCTGCCATGCCAAAGACCAAAGAGCTGTTTAAAGACGGCAGGGTCAGAATTGTAGACCTGCACAAGGCTGAGATGGGCTACAGGACAAATGGGCAAGCAGCTTCATCATGTATAGCGAGATTTTAGCCAACAAACTCCTTTTCTCAGTAAGAACATTGAAGATGCTGCATCTTCCAAAATAACAATGACCTGAAACACACAGCCCATTCTATTGAACCCAGTAGAAAATCTTTGGAGGGATCTGACACTCAATGTTGCCCAGCAACAGTCCCGAAACCCGAGAGATCTGCAGAAGATCTGTATGGAGGAGTGGGCCAAAATCACTGCTGCAGTGTTTGCAAACTTGATCAAGAACTACAGGAAATGCCAGACCTCTGTAAAGTTTCTGTACCAGATATTAAGCGCTGTTTTTCTTTTGTATCAAAGACTTAATTTAAGCACAAAAAAATCAATCAAAATCATAAATCAAAATGCAAATAAAATAATTCCATTTGAATTTCTGGAATTTTTTTAGATACCATCTTTATGTGTACGATAGAAAAATGACCTTTTCATTCTTTGTAAGTGGAAAAACTTGCAAAAATCGGCAGTGGTGAAACCGCTGGAGCCAGAGCAGCCTATAAAGAAGAAAGTCATTGAACTTGTCAGAAAAGTAACTGCGGGTCAAGACAGTACACAATATAAAGAAAGAAAATTGTAGAACCTGTCAAAAGGCCCTGTGGTAGAGGTCTGCAACTGAATAATGTAAGAAAGTATCAGAAAGTTTTAGAATAGTTTCTACAAGTGCAGAGAGTACAAAATATAAGAAACATTATGAGAACTGTGAGCTAGAACACTAGATGAAAAAGAAAGTTATAGAACCAGTAAGAGAAGTAGCTAAAAAGTTCTATAAAGCTTAAGAGGAATGTCTCATTATTTAAGGAAACAAAGATTCAGAACCTGGGACTAAGTTGCAGATATTTGGAACCAGATTTCTTAATAAGGAAGGAAAGTCTTTGAACCTGTACGTATGTGTATGTGTAATTGAATGTAGCACACACTACTTCTGACTCTTTTTTAAAGAGTGCCTTTTTAATTTCATATAATTTTAAAGTACATAAAATCCAAAATTGCTGTGTACTGTGTAACTTCAATAGGCAAATGAAAGCAAGACGATTATTATTTTACTACGATTTGCCTGTGAATTAGTCAGGTTTGTTCTGACATCAACAAAGTTGTATCTGGATACCATTGCAGCAGAACGCTGTCTTTTTATGCATGGTGAAGATCGTCCAGTCTTCAAGTTCCTGTCTCTAAAGCCTCTAAGGTTTCTGCTGGATTGTCAGATTTTCTGATGCTCTCTGCTCTGCATTCTCTTTTTTTTTAGTTGTATGCACCCAGAGTCACCTTATCTGTATTTCTGTATTTGTATCCGAGTATCTAGTGCTACCAGAGTATCTACTGCACTCTGAGTTTTTTGCCACCCTCTTCACTTTCATGCGGTGCTCACTAAGATTCTTTAGCACTCATTAAACAGCAAAGTTATGCTTTCAGACTCAAGGGAAATGGAGGATGGAGAATTTTAGTCTGAAGGCCTGACTAGCTTTTTATTGATCCAAATCAAAATGTTTTAATGCATCAGACAGGGACTCTGGATTGCTTTTTAACAAGCTAATGGCAGTGCAAGTAGGTGGAAAACAATGTGCAAAATTGAAAATCTATGAAGGTATTAAAATAGTTTAAAAAGCCAAATGGAAAACAGGTGAGGCTTTAAGTGGTGATTCGGAATTGTTACTGAGTCATGCGGCTTGTTGTGGTATTAGCCATGTTTCAGTTATATTGAAATAGCAATCAGTACTCAAACAGATCAAGCTTCTCTCATAAACAGATAGAAGGAGGTGCCAAGAGGCTCCATTTGCCAAGGCAAGCTTTCTAACAATGGCTGATTTTTAAAGCGCTTGCAATGGATTTTGCAATCACTGCCGTAAATAGTAATCCACTCAATTCCAGTACAACTAGTAATTTTCTTTGAGTTCAATAAGCTGATCTCAAACTGTCCAGTTTGGCTCACTACTGGAATTAGACATATGAACGCACAAACACATCACATCGTTACCGGCTTATTTAAAAGAACACAGTGTGTGGCTTCTTTCCAAAAATATCACAAAGCAGTCAAGTCTAGATTCAGATTTAGTGAACAGGATTTATTACAGGATTTCTTACTTAGCTGTCAATATGTGTTGTAGTGAGGGAGTTTGTTTTTACCACTATCTAGGCTTGCTTATCGTGTCTGTGGTTTCTACTTGCAAAAAGGGCTTTGTAAATCAATTTCTTTTTAAAATGTGAAATTATTTTAGATGTTATAGTATAAATTAGTGACCCGTGTAACACACATAAAGAACCTCAAAACATATTTTTTGATTTTGCTAAGATGTTTAGCTGGACTAGCTATTTTGGAATATCACAACACCTTGCCCAAGCATACTGTACTTGACGAGGTAAGTTTAATTACAATTACGGTTCATTCAACATTGTGTAAGGTAAGCATGTCCAGTTGTTTGACCTTTGGGTACACAAATGTACACAAACTATAAAAATGTTGCACAAAATAAAACATGAAAGTGTTGCATTTATATTATATTTCCGTTTACTGCATTTTATGCGCTCTTCTCCATTAATGACTTAGTAAAGAGATTTCTGGGCTGTACAATGATGGATTATAGTCACAATGATTCATTATTAATGTCTTGACTTCAAATGCAAATATACGTAATATATATTTAATCATATAAATATAATTAATCATAACTCATAGCCAGAGCTCAAAGTAACATTAGGTTTAAAGATCGTTTGTGCCCAAATCTTGGTTCAAAGTTGTTTCTTATATTTATTTATGATTAGTTATGATCTACATTATGTGCAATTGACTTTCCAGTTGTGCAAATGTGATGCGTACTTATATATTGTATCTTCTAAACTGCATCTTGGATCTTTCTCTTGAATTTAATTTGCTTTATAGTATATGATTGTTGAAATTGGTCATGTACATCTTCTGACTGACCTTCCAGTTGTGTGATACTTTTCCTCAGAGCCTGGCTCCTTTGAAGGACATATTAATTAAGGTTCTTACTTTTGTCTTGAATCTTATGCATTTAAAATGTACAGTATGTCTTATGCCTTTGGAAAAAAATGTCTAACCAAAGCCTATATATGTGTAAAATATATGTCTATGCATGAACAGACAAAATCAGCAGACTATAAAGGGGTTGTTTTTTATTTTAATGGTGAGTGTGATTGTATGTATGAATATGTATGCATTTGCTCTGGTGCTCTGTGCTCTGGTCCAGAGTAGGTTCTCACCTCACACCCTGTGCTGCCATTTGGGCCCTGACCCCTAACACTCAATCTGATTACGCATGTATGGAAAATAAGTGACTGGTATGAGTGATTATTGCAGTTCAGGGCAGAAACATATTTACATACACACAGGCTGTTTCTTCTGTGCATTTATATACATGTTTATTGGGAAAATATAGAAAATGAAACATGGGCACCCAGTAATATATGTCATTTTTTAGTTGGCTAAATTGAAAAAAAATTACAATATATACAATTTCATCACCACTTTTTAATGAATAGAATTTTTTATATATGCCATTATATTCACGCTCTAATGGTGACCCTGCAATGGGAGATGATATCAGATGGAACGTTCAGCCATGCCAAAGACTCTCCCTCTCCCATCTCTTCATAGATTTAATACATTTAAATATTTATAATATAACCTTAATGATGTTTATGACCCAAATGAGGATGGGTTTCCCTTCTGAGTCTGGTTCCTCAAGGTTTCTTTCTTTTAATCTAAGGGAGATTTTCCTTGCCACTGTCGCCATTGGCTTGCTCATTAGGGACAAACAGAAATCAGTTTGTGACACTTGTTCGTAAATCAATGTAAAGCTGCTTTGTGACATTGTAAAAAGCGCTATACAAATAAAATTGAATTGAATATTGAGGACATTTCTAATGATACACTGTCTTATGAAGATCTGATTGATGCATACGTGTAAAGGCTGTACGTCATGTGGAAAACCTGCCTCATTCAGTATTGTGCATTCGATTGGGAGTGCTCTAGTCTATGAATCTACCATTAAAAGAAATAGGATGTAATATACAGTATCTTCTAATGGCAATATGTTCGTGGTGTTCATTAATAGATGTGTAATACTTACACTGAGTGTGTTTACTGTTTTCACAGTGCACGTGAAGGCTGGGACATGTGAGGTGATTGCAGCCCATCGCTGCTGTAATAAGAACAAGATTGAAGAGAGATCACAGACAGTGAAATGCTCCTGCTTACCTGGACAAGTTGCTGGAACGACTAGAGCAGCTCCATCCTGTGTGGATGGTAAGATCAGATCCTCTCTCTTTCTTTCTTCTCAGTTTTATGTTACCCTTTTGAAAAAGGTCAATCTTCAAATGTGTAGACAAGTTGTTTGCAGGAAGATGTAGTAAAGCACGGTTTACCCTTGCGAATAGGTGCTGTAGTGAAATGTGGTGATATTTGAAACGCCTCTGTTCAGCTGTGGGGTATTCTGCCACACAGCAGGGACAGGGTACATTCTGTCTTCACAAACCAACAAGGAAATAACGTATCGCTACATTTCTGTTCTTTTCTCTCACACCGTCTTTCTCATGAATCTAATTCTTTTTCATGTGTCCAATTTTACAATGACTAATGCAAATTTCCTTCCATCACTGTTTCTGTTCTTTACTGATTTCTGTTACTTTCCTCTCCTTCTGCCTGGCTGATTCACTTAATACTCTGTCAACACCATCCACCTGATGGTGCAATCGATTTTGATCTTGTTTTCTTTACTGTAAGGGCACTGTCTACGCAGCCTCTCCACAGCCTGCCTGAGAGGAAGTACCAAATAAACTCCCTTGCCTTTCTCTTCCTAGCACTTTGTGTTACAGCTGTCGTTTCTTGTAAATGAGTAAAAGCTTACATTTGACACATCTACACGTGTTTTTATTGCTATTTTTTTATTTGTATGTATCACCCATGTTCAAGGGCAGCACAGGGGGCTCGGTGCCTCACAACAACAAGGTCCCGGGTTCAATCCCAGGGTGGAGCGGCTTGGGTCCTTTCTGTATGGAATCTGCATGTCCTCCGGGTTTACTCCGCTTTCCTCCCACAGTCCTAAAACATGCGTGTTAGGTTAATTGGTGTCTCTAAAATTGTCATTGACTTGTATATGCAAACACCCCAGCCGTGTAACTGGAAACAGCTGCATGCCGGTCCTAAGCCCGGATAAATGGGAAAGAGTGGAGAAAGCGATGGCAAACTACTCCACTATCCTGCCGAAATACTTCATGGATCACACGGATGAAAGACAGAAATGTGTGGAGATCGATGATCCATCAAGTGACTGAGAGTCGGCCGCGATTTTTGGATAACGTGTGAAATCTTTCTAAGTTGATCATTTTTAAACGTTGTCAATTTCTTAAGAAACGTGATCTTTTAAAATGTTTCTGGTAATTTTGTTTTTGTATGTGTAAGTATATTAACTATAGAAATAATCAAGTGTTCACTGTTACCCCTAAATGTGTAAGTAAATGTGCACTGCTCACAAAAATATGAAAATCCCCAATAAAATATCCGCTTTTTTGTGAGCAAGATTATAAGTTTATAAGACATTACACTAAAAATTGGATGAGCTTTCAAGAATTGTTTAAAGCTCTGGCTTCCTCACCATTCGAAAGGTAATATGTAAAACGTACTAATGTTATTTCACAGTCCAAAGCTGCGATTTTTTCAAAAACATTTAGAGTTTGTATTAGTGGTGTTTCTGTATTACTAAGGGAAGAAGAAGAAGTTAACACATTTAGGATTCATTTTGTAACTTACTGTGTGAGCCTAAATCATCAGGTGTGACCCCTTGTGGTGCAGTAGCAGTATATGTTGATCAGTCGTACACGTCAGCTTTGGGCAATTGCAGTTCATTCCTCCATATAAAACAACTTCAGATCTGGAATGCTGGTGAACTTACTCTCATGACCTGCTAGATTCAGGTCATTCCACAACATTTCTATTGGTCGAGACTTCAACTTTACTTTTAACTTCTTTTAACTTCTCATGGTCTGGACTTAAACTTCTTACTTTTCTTCTTTCAGCTTTCTTCTTTCGGTTGAACAGCTTGTGTGCTTAGGATGATTATCTTGCTGCATGACCCAGTTTCAGTTTGGTTTTTCAGAATCAGTTTACACCTAGATGCCTGATGTTTCCCTTTTGAATTTGCTGGCATAATTCAGATATAAAGTCAGAATTCATTCAGTGTTAAAGAATGGAAAAATATTCATGTTTCAGAATGTGGCCGACTTGTTCATTCCATGCCAAGAAGACTGGCTGTCGTTACAAATCATTTAGGTAATACAAAGTACTAGATGTAGTAGTTTTGTTGTGGCGTGAACTGTGATTGTTTTCACTGAAATATTGTTTAAATTGGTACTTTTCAGTGGGGGTGTACTCACTTATGCTGAGAACTGTAGTAATTAATAAAAAAAAAAAAAACGAAGAGCACACAGCAAACATTTTTTATTGAATGGGGCTGTTAGTGCATTTGGCAAAAGTAATTTTCAGTTTCTGTGATGGCAGTATTAATGCAAAAAAGTACATTGAGACTTTTCTTTCTTTTAGATGGCATTAACACAAACTGATAGGGCAAACATGAAATATCATACTTTCATACTGTCTGCAATAATAAAAAGTATATGTAAGATGGACCGTCCTTTTATAACGTGAAAACCATCATTCATCAGTCATCACTGCATTCAACAAGGTTTCACAAGCAACACTGCTGCTTGTAAAACAGCAGCACAAGCAACCATGAATTGAACCATCAAGACCTTCAAAAACGATGGTTTAACTGCAGTGAAGAAGGCTTCATGGCATCTAATAAAGCCTAGCAAGCATCCTGATTGTCTTCTATAGAGGATGCAGCTATGTAAACAGGTCACCACCAGTGCAGATCTTGCTCAGGAGTAGTAGAGGGCAGGTGTGAGTGCATCTGAGGCGAAGGCTTTTGGAGTATTGCTCTTTGTCAAGAAGGACAGCAATAAAGACATTTCTCTCCAAGAAAAAAATCAAGGACAGACTGAAATTCTAGGGATAGAACTGCAGAGGACTGTGGTGTAGTATTCTTTTGAGTCTCTTTGGGACAGCTGGAAAATTAACTATCCGGAAAAGAAAAGGTGAGCCCTGTGTCATGCAGACAGTAAACGCATCCTGAGACCATTCATATGTTGCTTCTCATCCAGGGGAGCGAGTCAAAATGTCCTCCAAGAGCAACTTCCCCCAATGATCCAGGAGTAAATTCATATCCAGAATGCTGAGGTGAATTTCAGGAGTCTAAAAGAAGAAGGGAACAACACTGTAAAAGTTTTTGCTGGATGTATTGTTCAAAAACATGCTGAAAAAGTTATAACTATACATTAACAGATGTGTGCTCATTTGCTCCTTCTGTTCTAACGCGGCTGATTTTTCAGAGATTTTGTGAACGTTTATGTGCTATTGTAAGTAATACCCTTAGTACCTGTCTAACCTATATCTATAGTATAGAAACTGCTTCTCATTCACTCCTTAGGTCCCTGTTTCATCCGTGTGATTTCTTGTGTTTATCATAATTCAATTTGGCTTCTGTCAAATAAAATGATCTAGTCTCTTAATTGGAACACCTTTCCCCTACACACGACGATAAGAGTACATTACTGTATTTTCTTTCATTATTGTGAATTATTGTAAATTACCATAAATTAAAAATGCAGTGGCAGTAGGGACGATGTGTGAAAACTTTTCAGCTGGGTCTCTGATGTATGTGCTTATAATTTGTACTCTGTTTTCTTGTGAAAATACCCTTTATGGTTATAGTACATTAAAGTACCACAAAAAGACTATGACTATGCTAATGTACAGTCAACGTCTATTTCGTGGTTGTTAAACGTCACATATATTATAATTGATTAATATAACGATTTATTTATCAGTGCCTAGTTTAAAGGTTCAACATAAATATTTAATCTGATATGAAATGTGGGCTGTTGAGTAAAGCAAAAGTAGATTTTAAATAAGAGTTGCACAGTTGTGTAATATGTAGCACTGCCGCCACACAGTTCCTAGATCCCTCGTTCGATGGTTAACCCGGACCTCGTTTGTGTGTCCTTCACATATCTGTGTAAGTTTACTCTGACTTGATTCCACAGTCCAAGGACATGTGTGTTAGGGTGTTCCCAAAGTGCCTTTAATTTGTATATGAGTGTCTGTGTGATCTACAATGAATTGGCGCCTTGTTTAGGTTTGCTCCTGCCTTATGACCTGTGCTGCCGACTAGGCTCTGACATTCCGGCAACCCTGACCAGGATTAAGCAGATACAAAAATTAATGATTGAATAGTTTAAACAATAAGTATTTGTTTCAATTCGATCAAGTACACAAACCTCACATTACAAATGATTATTATTTTACTTTCTATATGACTGTCTAGAAACAGGATATTTTTTTTGCCAAACAAAATAAAGCATATTTTCTTTTACATTATATAGTTTGTCAATGTGACTGCTGGTACTAGTTCTTATATGTTGTGTCTGTGTGCTGTCATTCATTGTGTTCAGCATCTATAGTAGCACAGAAGTGGTGGTGTCAGATGCAGCCATGCTTGGATGGAGAGGAGTGTAAAGTTCTACCAGATCTCACAGGCTGGAGCTGCAGTACTGGCAACAAGGTCAAAACAACTAAGGTTAGCACTCGCACACATAATCAGATGCATACTCATGCATACCCGATTGAAAAAACTACTAATAATGTGTCAGTTTACTGTATTGGTCATCATTTAATGATGCTAAACGATAAATAGAACCCAATTATAGTAATTATTTTACAAAAACAACTGTGTATCATTAGACACACTGAGATAGCGCGACAACATATGGATAATCTATCACCACGTGAGTGCTGGTGATGCAGTGATAATTTGGGAACACAATGGATAGAAATTCTCATAATTTCTGTTCTATATCCATTTTATAGGCACAAACACCAATAAGTTTTACCCTTTACATTGTTGGTAAGCAGTTACAGATCGGTAACAAATATAATTATTGGTTAAAAAATACTTGTTTTGTTGTGTCAGTGACATTTAGACAACTGCAGGCAGAAAAATCAATATTAGGCACTTTTTTTTCAATTTATAATGAGCAGTTAACATGGCAGTTATTGTTTGAGACCTTGGCACAGTTTCTGCAACCTTTCTAAGCTGATTAGGCTCTTATTTTGACACCTTGACTAATAACGATTTGGTGATTTGGAAAAGAAACTAGAGGAATTTTATAACTTCACCTTGTTCCACACACGCCTTTATGCCTTTCACCCACACATTGTTAATCCAAAACTTATAACGTCAAGTACATTTTATAACATATTAAAGTGGATTTGTTTAGACTATGCAGGGTCTTAATATGGTTTGAGCATATATTACAACATGAGCTAAACACACACACACACACACACACACAC
>JAYJMA010019177.1:0-26040 GCA_036873895.1 Parotocinclus cabessadecuia
ATTCAAAACTGATCTTAGAGAGTTGCTCTATGATCAGTTTTGAATCACTGTTAAGCTTAAATTTCCACCTCAGGGTCCTATATCCTCCCGTCTTTATCATCTACATGCTGCCCATTGGTCAGGTCATTTGCAGCCATGGTCTTAGTTTCCATTGTTATACCGATGACACCCAGATCTATCTGAGCACTAAATCCACCCTTATATCCTGCATGCACAACCTTGATAAAGGATAACCCAAAAGTAATAATCAAGTTTTTCACCGTAAGAGATCATTTAGAGTTTACCATTCTTTATAAATACCTTTTATACTTAGAAGGATCCACTCCAAACTTTGAAAGGAAAATGTTTTAAAATGTTTTTTTTATTTAGTCACTAGGAGCAACCCTTAGCTCTAAAGATCTTTATGAATACTGCCCCAGGTTTTTGAATGCAAGGGTGTCTTAAGGTCACTGGAATCTGTTCTGTAGCAAGAAGCATATTCATAAGGTGAGCAATAGGGTTGGACACTACTGAAAGAAGAGAGGCTGGAGCAGCATTGAGACATTAGTTTTAGCTATTAACTTCAAGATAAATGCCGGCTCAGTGCGGGAGGAAGGAACCAGAGATGTGTGGGCTGGGTTCAGGAGAATGTAATCGGGATCAGGCACAAGGGAAAGCGATGAGAACTGATGATAGATTTTATTTATTTTCTCATTGAAAAATCTATGAAAGACTTTGCATTGCTCGGGGGTGTTTGAATAATCGGTTGCCAGTGGCTGGGTGAGTTTATTAATAATAGAGAAGAGTGTTTTGGCTTGTTACCAGATCCATTTATAACTGATGAAATGTATGCTGAATGGGAAGTATCCATCACAGCACTATAAGAGATCGTGTGTTCTTTACATACTAGAACAAGTAATGAAGAAATGTAGATTCAAGTGTTTTCAAAACAGCTCCTGGATAAACCATTTCAGAGGTTTTAACTACTGTATGTCTCGGCACCATCACCATCAGCTTGCCTAAATTGCCATTGCTCCAAATTGAATGAACAGGCCAGAATGATATTCTTCAGGGAAGGTGTCACAAGCTTTTTATGGGTGAGATTGATTGATCTGTGTGAGTGACAGCAGTCTCACAATTTTTACACCAGGCTAGCCTACATGGCAAGGTGGCAAGAGAAAAGCCTCTTTTGAAATATTATTGTGAATACAGAAACAATACAGTGCACACCCACCACTTTATTAGGTACCCCTTTTCGATTGCTCCTTGACGCAAACTAATCTGGCAGTTCTATGGGACAAATACCTTGCAGAATGGTCAGACTGGTTTGACCTTAACAACATTGTGTGATCTGATGAGTCTCGCCTTATGTCAGCAGTTCAGGTTGGTGGTGGTGTTATGGTGCAGGAGACTCAGTATTTTCTTGGCACACTTTGGGTTTCTTAATAGTAGCTGAGCATTGTTTAAATGTCCAGTATTGTTGCTGACCATGTCCCTCCCTTTATGACCAGTGTTCCATTTTCTGCTTCTATGTCACAAAGCTCAAGTCATCCTGTTTTCTGACACATCTGCAGCAGTTGTATGATATTATCAAGTCAGTATATTCCAGCACCTTTCTGAGTTAATACAAAAAAGAATTAAGGCAACTCTGAGGGCAAGAGGTTGTCTAACCCAATACTAGCTGGAGGTATACATTTATCAAGGAGTTTTATTCACGTAGAGTATGTGGCTGATTTCAATATCTAATATGAATGAAGTCATTCAAGTCCTTTACAAACAGAGCAGAAATATATTAGAGGATTAATAGATTAATTGCAGATACAGTGTCGTGAGATGTGACTTATTTTAATTCCAGTAATGCAAGTAACTGCACAGTTCATCTTAGATATACTGTGAAAAGACTAAAACTAAACATATTTGTCGTGCCTTTAATAGAAAACACTATGGACTTTTGAAGGGCATATACCCAAGCCTCATACTCAGTTGTTAAATATAACAATGCTAGTTGAACAGCTTCTCATTAAAGGATGTTTATAATTCATGTTATTGGTGTATATGTGAACACCATCTGTGCTGCCGCCATCTACAACACATGGGTGATATACACTTTGAGGCACCTTGATGAATTTAGAAACCATTTTATTTACGCTTATCAACAACCAACAAGTTTGGAGGCATACGGTTAGTCATAATGTCTGTTTCCCGTACATATCTTCTCCTAACAGTATTACTTTGTGTTCATGGGACCATGTTATTGAGATATATGACAGACTTCGTCTGAGTGCAGCCTGCACACAGCTTGTCATCTGTATACTTCATGGGTTGAACAATATATTCATATGTTACTCTTTAATCAAAAGGTATGTATGTGTGTAAGGTATGAAACACTAGGATGTCATGCCTGCTGTTTCAAACCCTTGTTTGTTCAATTTTGATCAGTATAGATTATTATAAGGTAAAAATCATGATGTTCTGATAGTGTGTATAAATACATGTTTTAGATGCAGACCCCATATTGTAATAATCCCTATCACCACTCCTAAATATGCCCTCATTGCTTAGTCTTATTAGATATGCAGTATCGTAATACCGTTCTACTAGCAACCGCCAAACCCAGACTTGTCCATCATATTACCAGACGGAAAAGTGCAATTCATCACTCCAGAGAACACGAGTCCAATGGTGGCATGCTTTACACCACTTCATCCTCGCTGCTGGAATTCACTGAGCTCCTGAGAGCGTCCCATTCTTTCACAAATGTTTGTAAAAAACAGTCTGCATGCCTAGCTGCTTAATTTTATACCCCTGTGGCCATTGAAGTGATTGGAACACTTGATTCAGATCATTTGGATGGGTGAACAAATACCTTTGGCAATATAGTGTATCTATGAAACGTAAGTGAATGAAGATATGTTTAATGATGATATATGTGATGATATTAATATAAGTGATTCCAGTACTAGAATGAAGGGATTGTTTAAGTTTTGGGGGGGGGTCTGCAATTGAAAAGAGGTCATAGTACCTAGTTAGGTTACCTCTAGCCTCAATACAAGATGAACATCTGTTGGGCATGGAGGCATTCTGGTTCTTTAAGGTATCCTGTGGCACATTTGACAGATCTTAAAAGTTACATCCAGCACACTCGGTTGCTAAATCTGGCACCTAAGCTGGTACCATAAGTGCTTGATTGGTGATAAATCTGGCAACCAGGCAGGCTAATAAAGTGCTGCAATCTGCTGGAGACATTCCTGTCAAATGCTTGATGTGCATGGCCAAATATTATCCTGCTAAAATAGCATTTGGAAGCCCTGCCATGAGAGGCATCGTGGCTGCAGGATATTAGTGTTACTGCAATCACAATAATGACAAATCTGAAATTTCTAAGCAGCAGGCAGCATGGTTATGGACTAGAGACTAGATATAATGGAATAGCAAGTAATTTGTTGTAGAGACAAATCCAAAGACTGTGCAAAAGAATTTGTTATGTTCAGTCAACAACAAACTAACAACTCATTCTAACTTTAACATGAACATTATAAATGAATATTACATTCTCCTACATAATGTTTTGACCAAATAAACAAAAGCAAGCCTACAAGTAAAGAAGCAAAAGTCTGTTAGTGATCATTGATTCAGAATAATTAGCACAAGCGCATGCATATTTAATTCTGTGACTGAACATGACCAATGTATTCTGCTATAATTCTAACAGGAAGCTGGAGATTGTTCTAGTAGATGAAATTGCTGAGGAGAGACAGAGAAAAGTGGGACTCCAGAGTAACTCTCTGACAAATGAATAACATCATTCAGCATTACAATCATCTCGGACGGTGGCCAGAGATGTTGGGGATGTAATTAGCATAAAGATTAAACCATGCAGTGGCCTAATGAAAAAGCCTTCTGCACATAAACTAACAAGAAAGAGAAAATAAACATTTTCGATTATGGATGTTTGTTTATTTGGCTTCTTTAAAGTCACTGTCGGCATCAGTGGCCATCTCAGCGACACACACAAGGTTATATCTATACACAAGTTCATCTCAAGACTAGTCATATATATACACACACACAAGTCAATGGCAATTTAGAGTAATCAATTAACCAAACACGCATGTCTTTGGGAGGAGTACCCGGAGTAAACCCACAGAGAGGACATGTAGACTCCACACAGAAAGGACCCAGTCGCTACACTCTGGCATCGAACCCAGGACCTTCTTGCTGTGAGGCACCGAGCCATGGTGCTGCCCCGAATATGGATTAAATGTTTATCATAAAAAGAGAACAGGAAGGGAATTAAAAATACAATTCATGCCTACATCTCAATCTACTAAACTGTGGCATTTAAAAAGCATTTTGTAAGATATATAATCAATGTGTAATAAGAAATCTACCTTTCATATGCCTTTCTGAAGGCGTCGATGTTCCAGGAATTTAATTCCGTGAAACTTTTATTGCTAAATGATTGACTTTCCATAGCTCCAGAGACATTGTTTTGTTGCTCATTTATTCTTCTCCTTTCACTCAGCTATGTCTTGTAAAATTCATTCAAAGAACTATAATGGAAAGGATGCTGTGAATTACACAAGGTCAAACGTGCCAAAAACATTATCTTTAGACGTTCACTGGATATAACCATAGCTTAAGATTTGAAACCACCATCTTAGATACAGGCAACATCTTCAGCAACTGTTACCCTCATGAGCTGCCTCACCCCAATCCTAAGCTAGAAGATGTGTACAATTGTAAATTGTTGGTTGTGTGAAAAAACGATGAATATAAATATATTAAAATCATATCCATAATATGTCATATAAATATCATTTGTTTATGTTAAATGTGAAATATAAATAAGTACAGTAAATCTATTGATATATCTGAAATATCTATCTGAAACCTAAAACAAAATTGAAAACCACAATTATTCCTTGTCAGGGTTGTGTTGGCTTCCACACCTGTCCTCTGAGAAGGTCATATCCAGTTTCATGGTGGGATGTCAGTCCATTACAGAGCCGTTGAAGTGCTGGGGAATGATCTCCTGACCTCCCTTACTCCCTCAAACACAACCTATTGTGATGTCACCCAGCCAGAAGGCACTGCCACGACTCAGAGCTGGGTCCCTGCAGGGTTGCCTATTGGCTGCTCCAGTACACAAATGCCATAAGAAAATGTGCAAGAGTCCTAACAGTATGGGCTATCAGGGCCATTATTTGTTACATTATGGTTATTATAGCAGTACTTCACATTAAACAGGAGACAGGAGTCTATTTTTCCCCATTCTATCGGTATCTCACTTCTGTTTAGGAGAAACTAAGGAGATATTAAGGAGCTCCTTTGTGACTTTTGTTCTACTGAATTGTTGTTGTGGTTTTAATGAATCTGTAGATTATGCAGCCTTTCTCACATAAGCTCACTTGATTAAAAAAATGGATGATTTCTTCAATTTGCTTATATATCCCCCTGCCTTCTTTATAGCGCCAGGATGGTCAAGTTTGTTTGTTTGTTTGTTTATTTAATATTGCACCAGAAACATTGTCTATTCACGACAGGAACAAGGTTGCATTGATACCAGTAATACACATTCAATACCAATCTACACAATTAAAATAATGTATGCCATTGGAATGTGGGAGCAAAACCCCAGAGTAAAGTGCATGCACGGCGAGGAACACAAACTCCACATAGGCAGAGTCCAAGGTCAGGATCGAACCAGGAATCTTCTGGTTTTCTTAAATCTTCTGGCATTTCTTGAGTTGAAACAGTTGGGATGACAGGCAGCACCTCCAAATCCGTGGACATTGGAACTATTTGGAAAGCAGTGGTGTGCTCTTTGCAGGGAAAGGAAGAAACTCAGTATCCAAGAATGCCTTGGGTTCCGGGTAAATGAGCTTACTCTCCGTGATGGGCTGATGAGTTTATCAATCCAGAGAAATTTTGAGTAGAGCCTTTTGAAGCCAGTTGAGGTGAGCCAGATGAGCACTGATGGATTGTATCTCACAGATGGGTTTAGAATATTTTGGGACTCCCCAAAAGGAGCTGAAATTTTGGCTGAGGATAAATTTCTGCAGTCAATTTTTTAGACTGCCCAAGACCCTCACCAGAAACACTGGGTGTAAGTGACACTGAACTAATAAAACTATATGGGACTATATGGGATAACCTATCTACAAAATGTAAGACAATTGCAGTCAGTAAATCATTAATAATTTAATTGGTTCGCTTTTTATAAATAACTGACCACTGTAAAAAATTACTCTTAATTGCGTTCTTAACATCAACTAACTACATGCTCCTTTTTCTCTTCAAGCTCTACTTCCAGTACATTCCTGTCCCACACTAAGATGCTCTTGCAGTTCTAGCTCCAGCTCCACACACGTTGCCCTTCCATGATCAGCCTCAATCCTCAAACCATTACTCAGACCACATTACACAGCAATAACTGCCCCATCACATTTGTGCTGAGGACACAAGGCCCTACAGTGGCTCTGTTTACTGGACTAAATAATGCCAGTACAGAGTTTTGTATTTAATATTCTATTTATATATACTGTTATCTTACATTCTATGTTTCATGTTATATTTCACTATTCTCGTCATACTATTGAATTATCTTTATCAGTGACTCACACTGACTTGCAGTCTGCAATTTGTCTTGAATTAATAACGGCAGTAATAACAAAAGAAACAAGTGTAAAGTGACTTGCTTAAATACCAATTCAGACAACTTGGCAAGAAAACGCTAAACTGAAGCATTATCGCTTGCAGTTCTAATGGGATGAAGAAATAACTGCACTTCATTCGCCTCCAGAGTGATCAAATCTCAATATTGTACAATAGGTATGGTAATGAACACAGAGGTAAAGAGTAACGAGGTGCATTAATTATCCTGCATCTTGAAATCAGAACTGATTATTTAATGGCATATAATTTTGTGAGTAAGTGACATTTAAAACATGCTTAAATGTACTTGAAGGGTATTAGCAATTACGCATTGCTATGAACTCAATATATTACTTCCAAATGGAAACAGACTGAGAGCAGAACTTAATCACTTATAACTGGAATAATGAAATTAGTTACATAAATGATTATGGTCTGACAAGCAAACCTATGTAATAGAACAAAAGCAAAGCATTAAGTTGTATCCTGTTCAGGGTCATTGGGGATTCTGGAGGGGTCCAGTGAGTCCAAAAATGTAATTATCCCATTACATGCAGATTCTGGGCACTAAATTTATTTGCATTTTTATTCATTTATACCTCTTGACCAAATGGGATGTGATGCTACAGCATACTCCCTGTGCGTATGAGATCCCCGCATTGAATCCCACACATGGCCAACCATATACAACCAGCACACGCTCTCCGGCTTATAGTTTATTTAGAAATATAATACAATGGTACCTTAGTTCTCATCGTTAATTTGCTCCATAATGTTAAGAACTAAAAACAAGTATCAAGCAATTGTCATATAAGAAATTACATTGAATTACTTCATTTCAGACCCTCAGAAAACAGTTACACACTGTGGCACTAAGGCATTGTATAAAATAAATTAAATTAAATCATAATTTGACTGCATCATGGACCGATGAGTTTAGCGAGTGTTTCGTAGAGTGGTCTATAAGTATTAATATTACTTACTATTACTTATAAGTAAGTTAATGTCTTACACTTACAACAACCTACACTTTGCCAAAATCAGTCACACAAAACTTTTCTGCCTTCTAATTTAGTGAGTAATGGATTGGAAGTGAAAAGTAAAAGCAAAACCCCCACTCTGTTGATTATCTGAGGGCGCTAACGTAGCTGCTAATGTTAACTTAAGCCTCTGTTCATTCTGTTGATTCACGTCAGTATTTCGTTTTTGGTTGGCAGTCAGTACAACCCTTTATAGTAACCATGGAGACTCATTTACACTAGGAATATAGTAATAAAGAATAAAACGATTAACAGAGCAGAGATCTGCACTGAGCAAAGGCTGTTGTGAATCTTAATCACTGAATCGCTCACTGCTGAATCATGAATAAAGTTTTGGTCCTTTCCTAGCTCTGTATTTGGATCTGTCTCTACAGCATTGTCTATTGTCACAGTCTTAACAAAACCGGACCAAATTAGATGTCATGTGCTGTTTAATATCACAGAATTTTCCGTAAGAGTACATTTCTGAGATTTTTGTCAGCTAGTTTTAAGAACAATAAACACAGGAAATGAAAGGGGAAACATGTTCTTCTCTTTTAAGAGCCTTTTCCTAGCTAGAATAAATCAGTACTGCTGTTTCCATTAAATATCACGTCTAGATGAGTTGACCAAGTTTCTCATGATGTGTGTAACCCTGCCAAGAACTGCACTTACAGGCTTCCAAGATTAGCTTCCAGCAAGGTGCACTGGGGCTTGTGACGAAACTTTTATTGATTATTGCAATTAACTTTTTTTTATCATCAAACTTCAATTGGCATAAAATATTACATATCCCATATCTGTCTTAGAATTTCGGAAAAATTTAATTGACCATTGTAACCATCTAGCGCTCCTTCAATATTTACAAAATGTCTTCATTTCACTTTGAGCTTTTTCAGTTGGCTAAACATTTCACAGGCCTGTGCATGCATGATTTATTTACTGTGTTCACAAGACTGTGTTTTACTACATTATTACTGCGCTTAATTTACAACCCAATCAGTCAATCAGATATGTGTATTGATAGACTGAGATAAAAAAATAATAAAACGGTGCAATCTTCCAACCATGATGCATCCAATGATTATAATAATCCAATCGGTGGTGATAATGCACCAATACGGTACCCACGGTACGCCAAGCCACATAAAACCCATGAGAAGAAAATGTAGGGTGCGGTCAGAGGCATATTATATAAGATCTTATATAGAATACATTGTTTTTACACAATTACTTGGACTTTTATTTAATTGCAGACAGTATGAACCCAAGCTATTCAATATATTTTCTGTTCAAGTTCATATCAGTTGTTACTAAACAAACACTTTAGATCTCTTTCTCTCTTTTAATACTTTTTTCAGGGTGTTCTTAATAAAGTGCCTAATAAGGGCTGGAAAATCAAATCTGTCCAGAACGTTACTGTGCATTTCACCCATCAAATGAGTGAGGGCGTGTCCTGCTTTAGGGGCTTTAGTGGCATTAGTGACTGGCCTATTGTTCAATGTATATGTCTTCTCCACAAATATTACCCAATCAATAAAAAAACAACTAACTGATCCAAAACTAATTTTAAAATTTAGATCCTGGGCATCGAAGCAGCAGCCAGATGCCAGTGGACTAACCGTTCTGTTTTTGTTTTTACGTTCAATACATAAATCACTGTTTTTAATTACATGAGATATTAAGATAAATAAGGCTTTGTGGTAATGATTTGGGCTATTTGTATTATATTAAGTCATGCTGCGATTTATGTAGTTTATAATACATTCAGCTTACAGTGGAGACCCTCCACCTGTGCTACTGTTAATAAACTTTCCATCTGCACCTAAACCTGCCTTTGTCTCATTTTCCACAACCAAGCTTGTCACATTAATCTAGTCCAGTGGTTCTGCTGCTGTATCTGTAGTGCCTCCGTTTGTGAATAAGAATTTTACAGCTTCCCAATACAACACACACGTACAAGTCTTCCAAACTCCACTGGAATCGATTTCAAACATTGCAATTCATAGAAAACTGCAACGTTTTATTAAACCAAACAATGTGACAAAGCATATTTTGACGCTACATTATTAGAAGTGACATGCATGGTGTATTTTAAGCATGCCTCATTCATTGGCCCTGATGTGCTCCCTGTGCAGTAACTCCCACTTTAAGAACCAATAGTGATTGATACTGTAGCTAAATTATGACATGCACCCAGCTCACACCAGCGTTAATACTTCTGTTAAAGCAATAATATATAATCAATTGCTTCACAGATTAAAATTTGGTCTCATGTGTTCAAATGAAGGTGTGACATCTTGTGAAATACACAAACCCAAAAGGCTGTGGAAGCCAGAATTCCAAATATTGTTTTATCAAGTTTAACAAGTAAACAATAATAACACGTGTGAGACAGAAATTCCTTAAAAGGGACTACGAACTAGTCACTAAAGAAACATGTGAGTCTGTTTTGCCGCTTAATGAGTTAAAGTTTGTGCTGAACAAAACCACGTCTTGCGAGCAAACTTAAGCATCTGTGCCATTAGTGCCTCTTAGTGGATATCAACGGCATTGCAATAACACTAACTGTCATGAGCTGTAGGAATGCTATTTTTGTTACATAAGGATACGAGTGAATCATGTACAGTATATGACTGAATATGCGGCCATATTTGTGACCGACATTAATACTAATAAAATGTGTCACTAATGAAAATGCATCACTATTTACCTGATAAATTATTGCAGCATGGTTAATAAAAATCGCATATCTGTTGTTTGCATACCCACATAAACGTCAGTGTACTCTGCTTTTGTACAATGCAATGTGCAATTATTCTATACAACGTTTTGTGTGTTAATTATGGGAGGCAAAATGGGTTTCTTCCAACATTTCATAGACAAGTGTTAGGTCAGTTAGTGTCTCTAAAGTGTCGCTTGGCACCCTTTGTAAGGTTGGCTCATGCCTGTTTCCCCCAAGTGGCACTCAAGCTTCCCTGGAATTGTAAATTGGATTAAACAGATATCTAAATGGAAGAACAATTCAATGTCACTTTTCCTGGTCAGGGTAGTGAGGAAGTCCAGATTCCCATCTTAGATATGGCCTTAAGGAGGTCAAAGAGAAGTAGAGAAGAGAAAGAAGGAGATGAGGTTAGAAGTAGTTAGTTAGTTAGTAGTTAGTAGCTATCATGTTTTAATCCATAAATATACATTTATTTGTAGACATGCACTAGCGTATATAAATGTCGAACTAAATTAGTGAGATTCATACAATAAATAGTTTTATGACTTCAATTAAATGATTAGTTAGATAAAATTGCCTCATGTAATTGGTATGCTAAAATGATGTTCTTAAGCCAGGTTGTACGTGTATCATCCCGGGAGCAGCTCAAAGGTGCAGAAAGTATAAATGAGCTAGAGCGTACATGCTGTAATGACAAAATGTCAGCAGTGTAGCAGAGAAACAGTATGAATACATATCTAGTGAACTGTACCAAGACTTCCCATCTCAACAAATTTTACATAAGTCCAATCTTAGTGTCACGTCTGACGCCTTTTAGCTCCCAGTTAGAGCATTTAAACTGCTGTATATCCGTTTAGACTGGATTCAAATTCAGTACTCTTAAGAGCTTGTCAGTGGAATGGACTTTCATAGACATCTTCATTAGTCTTGAAGAATCGATATGAACTGACTGTAGGATAGCAATGAATAGAAAACAGGGTGCAGTTTCTACGCAACTCTGTCTTTTCCCATAGCAGTAGGGAGAACAATCTTTATCTCCTAACTGTGGATTTTTTAAAGAACAGATGCTCTGACCTATAAACAACGCTCTGCTGAGGCAGAATAAAATTCCGCCAGTGCTCATATATCATCTGGCTAATATCACACTGGTTGCTAGTTTACTGAAAGAAAAAAAAAACGGCTCTAAACAACTCCAAAAACATGGAGTCAGTCAGACTGTGGCAGTTCCAAAGTGAACAATGTTATGACGTATTATGAAATATCAGCAAGCACAGGTTAAGAATTTAGAGGCTGTTATATGGAACACCCCTACCACACCGCCCCGAATTTCTTACATGTGTGTTTAAAATAAAGACCAAACCCTGTATTTTCTTCACTTACCACTGAATCACTGATTTACTGAACACATACAGCACTGTGCAAAACTCTTAGGCCACCTTTAGATTTGCTGTTTTATTAATGGCACAATGACCAGCCACCCATCCAAACATCCAAACATCCAATATCTTCCGCTTAGTCCACACGGGGTCTGGGCCAGCCGGTGCCCACCCGGCAACTCTGGGCAAGACGCCAATCCTTCAAAGGTCACAAGCAAACACAGTCACGCCACTTTAGCGGCACCAATTAACCTAACACGCATGTCTTTGGACTGTGGGAGGAAACCGGAGTACCCGGAGTAAACCCACGCAGACACGGGGAGGACATGCCGACTCCACACAGAAAGGATCCAGCTGCCCCACCCTGGGATTGACCCCGGGACCTTCTCGCTGTGAGGCAGAGGTGCCGCCCCACCGAACATATTTTAAAAACTTGGATTCCACTGAATTTATTTCAATTTCTTTTATCCTGAAAGTGGATTCTTGGCTGCTACCCTTTGGTCAACTTGTCACCTTCATGGGGGAAATCACAACACAAAGTTTACTTTATAATAAAGCGTTGAATATTATTTATCGAATAACACATTGAAAGTAAAAACTAAATGTTTTTTTTTAAGCTTTAGCGTGTATATAACTTCCACCCTCAGATCGGAGCAATTCACACGCAGTTAAGTTACGCTTGCATGGTGTTTTCTTGTCACAATATGTATTTATTTTTATATTTATAGATTTGTAAGGTCCAGTCAGTGTCCATTTCAGTCAACGCCCTGTTTTACAGTATGCAATGCAGTCGTTACAGGGTGCAAACCTGTAGATGTTTTTAATCCTTGCTCAGCCTGATTGTCTTTTGGCTGCTTCTATAAATAGCATTTGAGGAAGCAACTGAAGAACTCTGAAGATCTCTATCCACAGTTCTGAATATCTGCTCTTTCTCTTTGGCTGTTCTATAGAGCCCGACACTGCAGCGTTTCTGTTTATTCCTGAAGTTGCTGCGTTAACATTTGTCTCCATTGTACATGCGCAGACGTACTCGGCTTTATACTCATATTTTATTCATCATATAGACTTCTATAGAGACACCACTCATACATGCTTAGGTTTGAAAGAAATTGTATCATTTATCATAATATAGCCCTAAAAAAATTAAAGAAGGGACAATGAACACGAACGATAATGGGCACTTACCAAGAGACCGCAATCAGAAGCATGGCGCAGCGCTGCAGAGGGGAATTAATGCTAACAGTGGGAATTGCTCGCGGGCAAAGGAGTTAGTGAGAGGGAACAGGCTAGTGCTTTAATTAAATTCGCTGAAAATGTTCCCATCAAATCAGTCCTGTACACATTCAATCTCACATGGTTTACCTCTGGGAAGTAAAATCAGCACCGCAAGTGCTGAACGCTGCACACAAATACTGATTATCTCACTGTAATTGAATGCCTAATGGGCAGCTGTAATGTGTGTATGCATATAATGATACATTAGCATCTTTGTTTTAATCTTATATTGTGCTTGATCATTCTGTAACTTCTAAACTAAGACTGTTATTCATAGAACCTTCATAATGCCTTAACTCGTCCTGATAACACCCCTTAATATGGGTGAGTCGTGGACTCTTCCCAAAGGCTGACTAAACCACTGTTGAGGTCTCTTTGTCAAGTGGTTCTTCAGATGATCACTACGTTTCTTGTCGATCACAGTCCTGGTTTCTTTGAATTTGGTCATGAAGGGTAACAAAAGAACGCTGTGTGAAACTGGTCATCTTTCTGGGCGTCTCTTGTTGAAGTCTGTTGCTATGATACGGGAGCTGCGTTCCCTGGACATCAGAATCATCTGGTCCTTCTTCAGTTACCTGTGATGAACAACATTTTTTTTTAATTTCCTGTGTTTATAACTTTTGAAATTATTGCAAATCTGATTGCAGCAATCAATTTCCGATTCAATTCTGGTCTTCTTTGATGTGCCACATGACCCCCTTCCCTTTGAACCAATATGGCAGCCATTTACATTTTACATTTACAGCTTTTAGCAGACACCCTTATCGAGAACGACTTACAACTTAAGCAGTTGTGGGTTAAGGGTCTTGCTCAAGGGCACAACAGTGGCAGAGGTGGGATTTGAACCCTTCAGATATGTCATTTTCCCTTTTGTTTTTGAATTAAAAGGGTGTCCTGTGACTTTTTACTTTTGACTCTTGAAGTTGGTACATCAGGTCACATAGATCTTCATTCATGTTTGATTGACGTTTCATTGAAGTTTGAGATTTTTTTTATAAGGTGCTACAAAACCCCAGACCATCAATTAAAGTGCCTTTTCTTTTGCACATTCGTCCTTTATGTTATAAAATGTCATTTATTACCATGACGGTTTCTTACTGATGTACTGTGCAAAAGTCTTAGGCCACCATTAGAGTTGTTGTTTTAGCAATATAATAATGACATATGTTTATATAATATCATAATGTCGTCAGTTTACACCCAACGATTTTATAGGTGGATTCATCACTCTATAATCCTTTTGTTCTTTTATAATTCTTTATTCTTTGTAGTCTTTATTTAAATATTGCCTTTCCTCCCTGCCCTTCATCTGAAATAGTGTTTTCTTGGTCTTTCCAAAAAGTACATTCTTGATCAAGCTTCTATGGACTGTAGGCATCCTTCCACTTGGCATCCTATTATTATACAGTATTATACGTAATCTTGTAATTTTAAGTATGAGTCATAATAATTATATTATAATATTGATGAATTAATATTATTAATATGAATTATGATATTAATAATTAAGTATGAGTCATAATATCAGCCGTAAAAATACAATACATACCGTAGTAGATTCACCATATGACATGAGCTGCAGTTAAAGAAAAGTCTCCAGGAAGCTGTGTGTGTGTGTGTGTGTGTGTGTGCGTGTGTGTGTGTGTGCGCGTGCCTACCTGGCTCGGGAAAGGTGTTGTGTCTACACCTGGGTTTCCTGGATGTTCTGTGGCCTGTCTTGCTGAATACGCAAGAGTTTCTGTGCTTTGGGGCTGGGGCTGTCCCACAAAGACACATCAGTTCAGGGGCGATCTCAAGTTACAGAAAAAGAGTTTTTGGGACAGAGGCAACTCACACCCGAGGAGCACTAATGAGCAAAAAATCCACTTCAGCCGACAAACTCCGGTGAGCCGGAACGCCTCTTTGACTTCACAGCACTTCTGTGGCTTTGAACGCTGAACCACAGCTGCTCTTTAAACCAGAGTGAGCACAATCACTTGCTTTCTGTTTATGCAGTGTAAATTAATATTTGGGGAAAACCGAAAAAAAAAAAAAAAATCCCCACGATCTAAGCGTTCATGGCTTTAACTAACATGTTGCCCATAGTAATGCATAAAATAGTCTTAACTTTAACCAGAACAGTCACATGAAATCCAGATTTGGCAGGATGAAGAGTCCTGAGGATGTGTCTGTATAAGAGCGCAGGGTTTTCAGGGCAGTCATTAGTCACTCTGTGCGATTCTGTTGCCTCTCATTTGTCTTCCCTCTTTTGTGGAGTGTACGGTTTGGGATTATTCACAGGAGATGAGCTCTGTCTGCATGAAGAATGTCTCCCATTGCATCCGGTTGGCCATGAAATAGCACCTGACAGTTATTTGGAAGCAGCTCCTCCGGTTTGCCTTGGTGCGCTGAGCTCAGGGACAGGCGTTTCAATCGCTCGTTCCCTTTACTTAAATAACACAGAGGAACTTTGAAGTGTGAAATGTAATTCTCCTTCCCACAGGCCCTCTCAGTAATGGATGATGGTCGTGTATGATTGTCATTTGAATTCACGTTATTCATCACCAGTGCAATTCTAATGACTTAGCTTTATTTGTGTCACCCTGCTTATAATTAGCGATCAGTTTAGCTCGATTCTAGTATATTGCTTAGTTGGCAGGTGTCACAGGGCGTGACGGGAAGGTGGAGTGGGGGGGGGGGGGGTGTGCTGAGGGTGGTGCTGTGATGGGTTAGATCCAGACGCGACGCAAAATGCTCTCTGCACCCTGGGAGGCACAGGGCATGCGTTTTTTTTGTCATGGAATTCATATATAGTGAAACTTGCGCTCTAGCGGGGCACCTTGGGTTGGTGTAAGCTCCACCCCTTTTAACAGGATTTGGAAATACTACACACCATCTTTGCTCAGTTGTTTACATCAGACTTGTGTTTTAGTTTAGCGAGATTTTTTTGGAAGGTTTAGTTTAATTAATGGCACCAAACTAAACTGCTTTGAAGAAAATTTAAAAACTGCAACGTAAAGTAAACATAATTAGGCACCGGATAAAAGAAATGTTTAGGTCTCTTACAGGTAGGGTTAAAGTGTGGGGTGCAGGCAGTCTAGTTCTTCCTGATCCCAGTTCATTATATTAAGTTATTGATTCAAATAGTGGGTTCTGGGATTAAAAGCCATCACTTGGTCTAACACTCACATGGGATAGTTAGTTAGTACTTAAGATGGACAAAATATCAGGCTGTATTAACACTTTTCTAAGTAGGGAATAGTGTATCGATTAGTTGTAGCTCATACTCAATGTCAGTGATCACTGATCATTTCTCCCATCAAATGATCTCTTTTGGAAGTCACAATGTGGGCATCTTATAATAACTGTTCCTAACGTTCCTAATAAACTGGAACCACATGTACTGCATTTACATTTAACAGAGTTCTTTTAATTCCAGATTGAAATGCTATTGCCCTGTCCAAACAGCTGTTTGTGTTTTTTACAGTTTTTTAAAATTAGTTTAAAAATGTATTGGGAATTAATGATTTTTTAATTTTTATGAAAATGAAGTTATATATTTGTAAGGGTGAACAAAAGCATCCCAACCTGGACGAGAGTTGACTGTTCAGTAGGGTGTATGGTCACCCAAGTCTGTGAAAACACACTGGCAGTAATGGGACATGGACAGGATCAGATTATTCAGCAGTTCTTTTTGGACTTTTTGGAGTTTTTTAAACTAAAAAAATTTTAGTGATCACTGTATTTTGGTTTCAAATATAGGCATTTGCTAAAAAGCTGACAATAAAGAGGATTTTCACATTTCCCCACCACCGTGACCCAAAGCGTAACTGTAAATCAGCAAAATAATAACTTCACCACAAGGGGATCAAAGTTTTGGAATGGCCCAGTAAGAGGACAGACATAAAGTGGGCTGGACACTGAAGAAGTCCTTGCCAGCTGACAGATTTGGAGCGCTTTTTCAAGAAAGTGTGGGCAAAGATTGCCACTCGTGGGACTGTGGTGCCCTGGTGAGTAAGACACTGGACTATGGACCAGAACGTCCAGGGTTCAAATCCCACCTCTGCCAGGCTGAGGCTGTTGGGTCCTTGAGCAAGACCCTTAACCCACTGCTTGGGTTGTAAAATTGTATCCATTTTAAGTCACTCTGGATCCAGGTATCTGCTAAATGTAAAATAATAGACAATTTTTTCAAAACGACTGAAAGCTTTCGTAATATCAAAAGTCAAATTAAATTCTATAGTAGTATGGTTTAACTGAATTATACGCATTAAACGTTATTAGGCATAGATTCTCCTGACTTCACCCAACCCTAATTTAAAATAAGCCATTGGATATGGATCCCACACACCCAAATGAAGCGGAAGCAGGAATCAAACCCGACCAATATTCTCCTGACATTTACTCACATGGACTCAACACAGCATTAAGCAGCCTAACCTTCCGTCTTGACCTTATATTTTATGAAATGGGACTGGTACCCTGCTCTGTTACGGATCAAATGCAGTCCAGAGACCTTATGATATCACTCTCGCATCGAGTCTCCATGGCTGGACTGGAACTGAAACGAGGGAGTCATTCTAGTCTTTATCCAAATCAGTGTCGAGCACATTCCAGATTAATCTGAAAGATTTTACAGAGAAGACAAGCTACAAAGTTATGTGTAAATAATGCATTCTTGTTTATTGGGTTCCCTCTGATTGGTAAACATAATTAACATAATTAAACTTGAATGGTTTTGGTTGGGATTGGACCGTTGGGTACATTTTATGCATTATTATCGTTATGATAATTTCTTTTTGTTCTAGATACGGATTGTGATCTGAGGATCCAGGGTTTCAATTTCAATTTCAATTTCAATTTTATTTCTATAGCGCCTTTTACAACGTAGCATCGTCTCAAAGCAGCTTTACAGTAATACAAGACCTTAAAGGCCAATCCCAAGTTGAGCAAACCTAGGGCGACAGTGGCAAGGAAAAACTCCCTAAAGTGATAGGAAGAAACCTTGGGAGGAACCAAGACTCAACAGGGGACCCGACCTCCTAGATGTTACTTAAGTAAATACTAAATGTATATTAAATTATAGAAAAACTCTTTTAAAATAAATAACAAATGATGTCTTGTGTCTCTCGTCACCTTTTTTAAATGCTGTTGTCGTTTCAGTTGTTTAAAACAGTATCCTTCTAATAATTATGATGTTATGAGTATTTTATCTGCTCGTTAGTATGATTATGTTCATTTCAGGTGTCCCAGCTTCTGAGTCACTATAGAAAATTCTAAGATGTGGAGATGAGTTATTTAAATTGAAAAACCTTTTAGCCATGGTGTTAAAAAAAGAGCACTTTACTGTTTTCCACATATGGAACTGGTTTTCAGCACATCAACATATAACCAATAACCAGCCACATCATAGGCGGGACACTGAGACGGACTTGCATTATAGAAACCCAAATAGTACCTGGTCTGTGGGGGGTCCGGACCGTTAGAGGAACAAATTACTCTGCTCACAAAAATGAGAGGAAATTTCAAAATCAATATGAAGCGGTTAACAAAAATCCTCCTTTTGTTTCCCCACAAACACAGCGATGTTGTTATCTGGTAATAAATGTAGTAAAGTGGGCATTTATGACTTAACAACAACAAACTTGTATTTACATAGCAATAAATGTTCATTTCAGTTCAGCAATTTGTGTATCTTTTTTATTTAAATTTTAATCACTGTAATTATTGCTACTATATTGGTCACAATACCAGCACTGACCATTAAAAAAAACCCATATTAGTTTACCACTAATTATTTCTAAGATAATAGTTGTGATACTTATTCAGGTTGGTAATTTCATTGTATATTCGTTTTCTGCAGCTTTTTATATACCAGCTTTATATATAGCTCATAATCTCATGGAACTTTAAGTTTTAATGCCTTCCATAATAAAAATGTGGATCGATTTTTGACACCCGAGTAGCTCAACCTGTGCTAATGAAGTGTTTTATTTAATTAATGGTTATATTTATTTTGCATTTGTTTGTGGTTCCGTCTCCAGGGCTATGTCCTCAGCAGCCACCTCGCCGCCGTCAGTGGACAAAGTAGACGGCTTTTCCCGAAAATCGGTCAGGAAGGCCAAGCAGAAGCGCTCGCAGAGTTCCTCGCAGTTTCGCTCTCAGGGCACACCCATCGAGCTCACCCCCCTCCCTCTGCTCAAAGGTAACACGCTCCCAGCTCGTGCATTGCTTTATTGCTGAGGTTATATGGTCAGTGCTATGGAGGCTTAATCAGGCTCAGAATTATCTAACGATTATTCCCACTTCTTTCTAAATGACCCCATTAGATGAGATGATCTAGATGATACAGTCCCTGTCCACACACTGAGTTACATGCCCTGCCCCTCCGAGCGCACGTTGTCATAAACTTGAACATGAAAACCTAAAGGAAGCGCAGACTTAGTACTTTGACCTTCGTGAACGTTTTATAGCTGGCGGGCCGAGTTCCTCTAAGCGCCACTCTTTTTGTTCGCCGAGTCTATTTTATCGCTCGAGGGTTTTAAATTCGGACTTGTTTTGCTTTCGTTTTGCTTTGTGAGAGGAAGTGCTTATTCTTGTGAGGGTAAAGTGTTTGGTGAACGAGCCCACAGCAGGTTTGAAAGCACTGTTTTAGGGTAGAAGCATGCACGTTTACGTTTACAGTTTGGTATTGGAAGGTCGTCTTACCAATGAGGGATCCAGACACTGAAACACTGAGATCCATCACAGATCTATCACAATCTGGTTTGGAGCTGCTCCAAAACAAGGCCGGAACAGCAGTACCCGGAGTAAACCCACACAGACACGGGGAGGGCAAGCAGACTCCACACAGAAAGGACCCAGGCCCCCCTCCACCCAGGGATTGACCTTCTTCCCACCGAGCCGCTCGTGTGCCAAACATATTTGGTCAAATAAATTTAGATTCCAATCTCAATCGATGAAGTGGCAAACTGATTATCGCCATTATCAGCTCTCGGTTATTCGGAAGTAGTAGTGACTGTCTGGTGTGCAGGAATGGAGTTCTGAATCATAAATGTAAATAACTTAGAGCAGGGCCTTTGGGACCTGAAAAATTAGGACAAGAGTTTTAAAATTGATCCTGGCTGCAACAAGAAGCCAGGGGAGTCTCATAAAGGATTTGCGTGAGAAAACTTTAGTAGGTTGTGAACCAGACAGGTAGCAGCAAAGCACCGAAGAGCAGCTGCTGTGCTAAGAAAATGGATGTCAAGATTTAAATGTGGTAAAAATGTATACAATATCCCGTTTGGACACCAAGCCCAAATACCCTCTGAAGACAGGTTGGTTGATTGAGCTGTTTTTCGTCCTCCCTCACTGAGAATAACGGTTGAGGAGGACAGCAGGACCCCCTTAAACCGCACCCTTCTTTCCTGCTGACCTTTCAATAAAAGGTCGAGGCTTTGTGTGAGGATTGGTTACCTTATTAATTTGTTCAGTATGTGTTGTTGCTGTTTCATTATTTAGCAGCGCACTGCGTGTTAATGAAACGACTCCTTTGTGCTCGCTGAGTATTAAAGCAGCGTGTGCGTGTCGTGTACAGGTACGAGGCGTGATCTGGACGTTGCCAAAGCGCCATGTTATATACCTTAACCCTTAACAAAGCAACGTTACCTTTTAAAGTAAGTCGTAGTTTCTCCAGTGTAATAGTACAGCATAGCAGTGAGATGTAAAAATGTGAAAGCTAGAATTTCGGACCGTTAACGAAGACTGCCAAGTGGAGAGACCGAATACTGCAATAGAGGTATACGTGCCGGCATTAATACATAAAACCCTAGGCATTATCTGAAGATTAGTCTGATTAGAATTCAGGTGAAGTAGTACAAATAGAAAACATGACTACGGTTTTATGAGGCAGAGCATTTAACACAGTGCTCATTGCTATTATAATGACTGGTATTTAGATAGCTGGGACTTGAACTGGTGAACTCCAGGTACAAGGTGCAATTGAACTTGCTTTGCTTATTGCTTTGTTCCACCATCGCTCTGTATAAACAGTAGCCATGTCTCTTTTGCAAGCTTTTTTTTTAATTTTCACTAAAATAATGTGCATCCAATGTCATAAGAAGAGAATTTATGCATGTTGGAAGTTATTTTTGGGAACTTCTGGAATCCAAAGGTTATCCCAATGCTGTCAGGTGGGAAGACGATTAGGATTTGGGAAGAAGCAAAATGCCTGAATTTAAAATACTGAAAAAGTGTAAGGAGGACAGCAGATAATGGAGTGAAACTATGAAAGACTGTTAGCAAATCAAAAGTATGGTAATGAAAGTTGCGTACTGTTTTACACTGGACTATAGGGGGCGCAATAGGTCAGCAATGGTGCGAGTCTCACCATGAAGAGATGAGATGTATTGAACTTGCGTCTAATGTGTAAGTAATTTTAAAATACGACTTGATGTATTCAGTATAGTTTTTTTCTGTTATTCACATACACTGCTCACAAAAATGAGAGAATATTTCAAAATGAAAAATATGAAATTTAGATTTTAAAATTTGATTTTATTCCATTAAACAAACTCCGTTATAGTGATTGAGTAGCAAGTCACATTTATGGGGTGAACGGAAGCATGTTAAACTGGACGAGAGTGCCCACACATTGACTGTTCCGTAGGGTGTAGGGTCACCCAAGAGTCACAGCCGAAACACACTGGCAGTGATGGGGCATGGACAGGATCAGATTATCCAGCAGTTCTTATGGGATCCTCTACCGCTCTTTTTCCAGGGCAACGTCCAGCTCAAGAATTGGGCATTAGACAGTTTGCCAGACGTCTTTCCAGTACATCCCAAGCATGTTCAATGGGATTCAAGTCTGGAGAACATGATGGCCAGTCCATGCGTTCGTTTATCGTCTCCTGAAGCATGTCATTGACGAGATGATCCGGGTGGGGTCTTGCATTAACGTTATGAAAGTTGTTTCCACCCGCTCCGGCATAGGGTGCCACTAAAGTGTGCTGGATATCTCGTTATCTGACAGCAATCAGCGATCCATTTCTGATGACGTGGAGCTCGGTACGACCCCCAATGCTGGTACCAGCTTAAACCACGATTCCACCACCATCGAAGTAGCCCCTTTTTGGATTTTCTTCGGTAAAACTATTATTTAGTAATAAAATAGTGTGATGTTAAGGATCAAGAAGTCTGGTGTGGGTTGCAAATGCTCATTAGAAGTATCCGTTCAGCTTCTGTTGATCGCCTCCTCAGTTCTACTGGTTAAATCTGGTGATTGTGGCAGTGTCGTGCCATTAGGGCCTGCAATGTCTTTCCGTTGTCACTTGAGAGGCTCAGATGGGCCCCCAAGTTGGAGGCCTTTAAACACTGTGTACACCTGACCCGGATTAGACCCTGACAAGTTCTGAAGCCCTAACGCAAGTTGTAAAGATCTGCTGGCGAAAGGGACAGCTGGGACTAGAACCCGGGTAACCACGGCGCTGGGTTAGCAGGCTGCCACTTTGCCAACCCAGCACCCTGTTAATTTCTTTCTACCTAAACGTTAGTGCGATTGTCAACAGTTTGAGACTGACTTTGTACCTGAGCCAGTTCCGTGTTCCCTCTCACTCACTCAGTGGCTCTCTTGGGCGAGCGAGAACTCCCGCTGTCTCTCTGACCTCATGGGCAGAACGTTTAAAACGAGTGGAGTGAAAAATAGAACTGAAGACAGAAAGGAACAACGCTATAGGGAGGGGGCGTCTTCCCTTTCGGCCATCCCTCGTCCATAGTTTCCACGCGGTCAGCTGCGCTTGGTAACCTGATCCTGACCATAGCTTTCCTCTCTGTGTACACACACACACACACACACACACACACACACACACACACACACACACACACAGTGGAACTGCACGTTGAGTTCTTATTTTTTAATGCTTTGGCCATAGACTGGCCAGCTCTAACCTCCGAGAGGTGACGGGGATAAGCGAAGACGCGCACGAAACTGTGAGTGAACATGGGGTGAGGAGGAGCTTTGGGGGCACAGGAGGGAGGCAGAGGGTTGGCAAAAAACACGTGCCTTCTTTGTGGTTCACAGTTAACATGGTTAACGTCTTCATCGTACTCCTTTCCTCTCCTCCTTTTCCGCAGGCTTGTCTGAATGCATGTAATCTACTTTATATCTGTGAAATGATTCTTGAATTTAAACCCTGTTACTAATCGTGTTGGTAAGATTGCAAGGGATGCGAGATCATGCAGCTTTTATTAGCATTAGTTATGCACATCTAGGTCAGGAGCAAATAAGTGAATTAAATAAGTGTCACCGTTGTGGATTTTTCAACAGTTTTGGCATATGAATATCTGCAAATATTTTATTCCTTATATTGACTATTTCTGTATTTTCTATACATGTGTAGTCTCAATTTCCTTTTCTTCTCTCTCGAACTGATTAAAGTCTATATCTAATTTGATTATTTATTTGATATGTTCTGTTTAGCATCTATGTGTTTAAACTAATATTATTAACATGCCATTTGGGTATTTTAGCTTATTCCTTACATAGAACACGTGGTCTCGGTCCTGCCACGACTTTTCCTCATCACATACACCGGAGCTTTTCCCCTTGCCACTGCTGCATTAGGCATGCTCAATTGGGCGGTGGGTAGGGCTGCAACTAATGATTATTTTAATAATCGATGAATCATTTTGAATTATTTTTCAGATTAATCGATGAAACGGATATTTAAAAAAATATTTTCCATGTCTTTAACTGGAAATAGAGCATTGAATAACACAGAAAATAAGTGCTTACAATAATTAAATAATAATAGATTAAATTAAACAAGACTTCAAACTGCTGTTTTCTGGAATGAGAAATATATATATTATGTATGTACACACACACACACACACATGCATAATATATACATTTACAGTATTACCCTTATCTAATTCTAATCTAATCCAATATCTATATTTTTATTGCTTTACATTAAAGAATTTTAAGGCAGTTACCTTGAAGTCTTAAACCCTGACCGACTGCGTGTTTCTTAATCAAGTGTGTAATTAGTCCTGTTTAATTGAATGCGGTTATTTGAATAAATGTTAGAATAATGGTTTTAAAAGCCCTGTTGTAACTGATGCATTGTGGTGGTGATCACACGTGTTGTGACCCAGATTGCATATCGGGAAAATGTCTCGAGTTATTGTGCTGCCATGTTTTGTTTTTTTTTTAAAACCATATCCACCCCTACTATCAAATGATTACATGGGTCTCCGTCACTTTAATGACGACAAGATAACACGATCTTTATGTATTTTAATGTGCTTAATTTAAAAAAATCACATCCGTTTCCTCCAGCCACATCTGGGTTTTCACCAAAAATCCGTTATCTCATAAAATCTTATAGCAACAACGTAAAGATATTTTGGTATGCTGAATACGTAAAAAGGTAATTAATGCACAGAAGGACGAGCTGAATACGCAAAGAGAAATGCTAAAAATGCAGTCGATATAACTCCTAGGAAGACGGCTTATTAAACCGTTTAAAAGTGCCGACGTCGGGATTTTATGGCTATAATGAGCAGCGTGAAAACCGACGGCAGCATCGAGTCGTTCAAGAGCTGTACAAGTTGCAGCAAATTTAACTCTGTTAAATCTGTTTTTGACTTTGAATATGTCATGCAACCCTGGAATAGTTTGTGGGCGGTGCCGAAACGATCCTGATATTCTGTCACGACTGTGCTTACAATCAAATAAAGGACATATATATCTGACTTAATCAAATATATCAGCTTGTCATGCATATTTTGGGGATAAACTGGGTGACCAGGACAAAGCTTGGGCACCACATAAAGTGTGCAAGACGTGTTAAAAAAAAAAAATAAATAAAAATGTCGTAACGAGTTCCCGAAAGAGTACCAATGGCATGGCGAGAACCTCAAAATCATGCTAATGACTTGTACTTTTGCATGGTAATTATTACAGACATGAACACAAAGATAAATCTTCCATTCAGTACCTTAATCACCGCTCAGCTAG
Source organism: Parotocinclus cabessadecuia (assembly GCA_036873895.1). Lineage (NCBI taxonomy): Eukaryota > Metazoa > Chordata > Actinopteri > Siluriformes > Loricariidae > Parotocinclus > Parotocinclus cabessadecuia. Next base: position 25,018 of record JAYJMA010019177.1, read on the forward strand.
AAGGCAAATGTACCCGTCCTCAGTACTTTGGAAAGTCCAGATTACAATTAAGTCTGCCATTTTTCAAAAGATTAAAATGATGTGGGTTGTGACTCAAGATGGTATGAGATCATCTGCTGAAGTCATCAGCAAAGCCACTGGAATCATGACTAAATAAAAACACCCTGCTTCTTTATACAGCCATTTAAAAATCTTATTACAGATTTTCTTGTTTCGTTCATAATTCGTCGGTCGTTTTTCAGTCAGGAAACCAGCTCTAGTCTTCTGAAGTACGTCCCCTCAGATCTAGGATCTATGAGTGAAGAACAAGTAGAATGCTTCCACTACGGCGTCAAGGCAGATGGGACACACACATGAGGTCAGATAAATGCTGGTGTTTATAGCGTGGCAACACATGGTCATAACTATTACAGAACATCCCGAAAAATTCTTCCTAGCGATTACATTTACACAAATGTTGTTTTTGAAGTTTTGCATGAAACAAGCCTCTGCTATCGCTACGTCTGAACTTATAATTTTTAATCATGCGTTTCTGATCTGTGGCTTCATATTTAGAGTTGTGAAATGTGCAGAAATAATTAGGTCCGCAGAAGACCTTTTTTCCAAATGTTAGACCGGTGTTAATGTAATAGTCCCTGCATTGGAACTGCTGTATGGTGGGGATTTGATGAGTTGGAATAGCAGATTAAGTGGCTCTGTCTGAATTGCACACCTGGTTTGTGGTCAGGGTTTGTAGTCTTAAGGTTGAGGAGGGCGTAAAGGAATTCATTGTGTCCGAGGATCTTATTGCATGAAGGGTGATTTGAAATCTGGCTTAGTTTTCCACGGTCCACCACCTGGAGCTTAATTAGAAATAAAATTGTGCTTAATCGAGCATGCATGTGGGGATAAACAGCGTTCCTAAGGTCCTGCAAGTGTGTGTCTGTCTGTGTCTGTGTGTCTGTGTGTGTGTGTGTGTCTGTGTGTGTGTCTGTGTGTGTGTCTGTGTGTGTGTCTGTGTGTGTGTCTGTGTGTGTGTCTGTG